>JASFAV010000022.1:6200562-6467166 GCA_030765085.1 Allium cepa
GCATTTGTTATGAGGGGCTTTTGATTTACTGAAACATGATTTCAGGTTTTCAAATGAGGAAAACATGTTTTTAACAAATGCACTTGTTATACTCTTCTATCAATAAATTTAAACAATGAGATTTTAAACAATGCCACTTGTACTTATTATACTAATTGTTTTACAAGTGTCTCTTTATAGTTTAAGAACTTAACACATGTATATATCAATGTTTAAAAGCAATTTTAAATTTATATATGTATTTAAATTATCTTAAACTATTTCTAATTTATTTTAGCAAGTTACAAATGATTTATTAACATTAGTTTTTAAATAAATACATATACACTTTTCAAATGTTTACTTGAGATTTTTTTTAAAATAATATTCTAAAGCTAAATTTCAAAAGAAAAGATTTTAAGAAGAAAGAGAAATGTTGAATTAGATTTTATTCAAGAGTTTTTAAATCAAATGTTATATTTTAACAAGAATAAATTAAATCTTATTTCAAAGAGAAACACAATTTTAAAATAAAACATAACAAACTTTTTATTATAGAATAAAATTTAAACTAAACAAATTCTTACTTATATTTCTATAAAAATATAAGATAGATTTTTAAAACAAACTTTTGAAAAGTTAATAATACTAATTTAAATAAATTAAAATCAATTTACAAATTATACATTTATATATAAAATTAGAAAATATCTTTTATTTGATATAAATTAAAATTAAAACCAAATCCTCTATTTACAATGTATAAACATTTATACATTATAAATATTTTTAATTTTTGAAAAGAATACCATTAAAAAAAATTAAATAATTATAAATTTTCAAAAGAGAAATTCTAGTTTGAATTAAATTATTAAATCAATATTTCACCTTTTAAAAATAATTATCAATGAAATTATTAAATAATTATTGCCTAAATTTCCGGGACATCACATTCCTCCCCCCTTAAAAGAATTTTGTCCCCGAAATTTAAAAGCAAAGGTAATTTAATAATCTCATACAGATTTTAAATTTTTAAAAGAGCAATCATATGCTATCAACCAAATACTAGCAACCATAGCAACCAATTCAAACAAACAATTCTAATTATCCAGACAAAATTCTGGATAAGATTCCCTAGAGTTTCTAGGTACAAACACCGGGACACCCGCCCTACAGAATCTAAACTAGCTACACCACTCAGATCTATAGCTCCTATATATCTAGATCTACAAATCTAAACAGAATACAGGACTACAGACAAGTCCTGATCATCTCTCAAATCTCTCAGAACTACTGATTCTAAAACCAGAGACAAACCATACACGTACTCCCTCAGAGATACGTGAAAATAAACAAATTCCAGCTATCCGAACTGGCAATTCAATCATGTAGAACAATCACTTAACTCTTAAGAGAAAACAGAAAGATCTAATCTCAAATCCACAAATCTCTCATATCGATCCTGGGCTGCCTCCAACCTTCTAGATCAATCAGATCTACCACATAGCTCTTCTACACAAATATCAGAAGACTTCCAACCTACTACTCCTATTCTGGAAAACAAACAGATACAAAACAATCAAGTCTCCAGATCCAAAATAAATTTCCTGTAGAAATCCTTTGATCCAAGACAAAACTCAAATTCCCAATGAATCGGGTGCTTCAATTCAGGAATAGCTGCCACCATGCTTCCACTGCGCAACTCTGATTCAAGAATGTTGTAGATGAACACAAGTATAAACTTGATCAACTTATTCCGGAATATTGTTCATCAAATTCCATAAAATCTCAGTGACCTATCCGATTCAGTCACAAACACCTCAGCAAAATTCAACCAGAAAACTAGATCTGATAAATCCTACCAACTTAAACAGATCACTTTCAAAGAATCTCTTACAATGCTGAACCACCGGTAAAGCTCCAAGAATTAAGTCGAAACAGAACTCAAATTCTTGATACGGATGCCAATCTTAATTCCTTCGAAGATATTCAGAAAATATCACTTCGATAACTCAAACACCCTCTAAAGATGCTTCAATCCAAACAAAGATCACTTAGAAAACTTTCAAACCATCGCAAGCCACCTTTGCGATTCCACTTAGTTCAGATTCCAAGAAATCATCCCCACCTCAACAATCAGAACAGCTAAAGCCTTCAAAAGAAGAAACTAGTGGTCCACCTCTTAACCACTGACCTCACACCCATCTGAGCTCCAGAAAAAATGGATAAGCTCCACCATCTTCCCGGACTTCTGATAGAAGAATCAAAGAGACTTCTGAACCTTCGAAGAACAGGTTACTCATTGCTGCTACTGCTGCCAAAACTTCCTTATCCAAAAGCTCAACGAACCTCAAATCTACACCAGCCTCTTCACAATAAAGCCTTCCAGATAGACAGATATCTCTCAGGAGACTCGGTACCAAACCAAGCTCAAAACTCTCTGCCAAACTGAGTCTCAAACTCGAAAACAGACAGAACTCCTTTCTAAAGTTGCCAAAATACCAATTCTGGCTTCTGCACTCCCAACTAGTCCAAACTCAAGAAAGTCCACTCACATGAGTGAAATCCAGCTTACAATCCAAAGATAAACTCCGAATCTTGAAAATATTTCCTTCAGAGATCGGTGAAATCCTTCACACCAAACTGCAGAACTACTCAAGATGCCCAAACTGCCCTAGCAGACCACTTCCAACCTCAAACACTCAAACTCCAACCATTGGTAGTTGTGTTACACACACCACTACCCTATCTACCTTTATTACTTATTGGAAAACCTGAACAGGTAACCCAACAAATAGGCAGAAATAAATAAATATATATATTCAAAATTACAAATACGCTCTCTCAAGAAGGACACCACTACAGAGCCTAGGTATTCACTCAACCTAAAGCTCTGATACCACGTTGTAACGACCCAACTTCCACACTCTAGGAAATTGCATCGTTAAGAAAAAAGAAAGGGATAGAAAAGAGAAAAGAAAGGAAAGAAAGAACAAACAACATCAGAATCTCACAGCGGAATCGAATAAATTATAATATATCACATAAACTTTACATAGTATCATATACATCAGAGTAATACAGCTAATACAACACAAACTAGACAGTTATAGACATCTGTCTAGCAATTACAATCCAAATACATCAGAGAAACAGATACAAACTCAACACAGCGGAACCACTACATATATCTACACGCTGAAGCCTCCTGCTCCATTATCTCCTCCAGAACTCGATCAAAGCAATCCTGAAACACTTGACTACTCATACGTAATATGAGTACCCAAGAGTTTAATAAAACAGAAAATAAACACTTAGGTCAGACAGGAGTCTGGTGTGAGTAAACGGGGATAAAAGTTGCTTAACATTAGAAAATCCTTTTTTAAAACAAAAGGTATCACGTAAGACTTCCCACACATAAACATGGAAAAGTTTTTACCTTACGCTAACCAAAACATTTGATAGAAAATCCAGTGATATTATAATAGTGTCTAGGGTTTTCAAATAAATAAGAAAATAACCGAAATTGTTACATTTATTAAATTCCAGCTACATAGGTATACAAACAAAACCGTAGGGTCTCGTAGGGAAAATGGGTTTCCATCAATGGCAGGGCTACTGGGGTACCGCCCGTCACAGTACGTGGCCTAGATCACCGTACCGAGGATTACTCCCTTCATCCCCTGCAACACAAAGCCGGACCCGTTCCTTACTGAACAGTTCCGAACAAGACTACCCCGCAGATTGGTCGTCACCAACTGCCACACAGCCGAATATAAAGGGACCTCTAGACAGGGATAAATCTTGCTCTCAAGTGGGTGCGACCCACGAAGCTTTGCTGCACCTCCCCTGTTTTAGCCATTCCCGGTTGATGAGGCTTGAGGTTACGATTACCTTTATAGAACATATTAATCTTAGAATGCTCATCGTCCACCTGACGATGTTCTGAAAGCATTCAATCCATACAAGTTCGTTCCGGGTTCGAACGAAACCGAAGGCATTATTTCGTTACACTCGTATTGGAATCACCCTCAGAGTTAACGACAATAACCCTTGCACTCTAAATCTCCATCTCGAATCTATAAGTACTATTCCGTCAAACTCATTACGGAATCACCCACAGAGTTATACTGACGTATAGCCCTTACACCTCGAGTCTTCACTTGCTCCACTTGGATTAACGACCTAACGTTTAATTGGAATCGATGTGGTTTTCGAATATCCAAATATGGAAACCCGATCCCGGTCTCACCGAAACCAAACGCCATCTTAATGTCCAAGTTGTACTTAAGGGTTTTAAACATTTGACTTATTTCATTACTATCTACTTTACAGAGATAGATAAACTACAGCTAACAATAGATAAGCACATTCATATCTGTATCATCCATAAACAGATAATCATCACAACCAACCAATCCATCACAAACCATCATGCATAACCAAACATTTATATCATATAGATATAATTCATCTCATTTCTGAGATCACAACCATTCAATCAATAGCATCCATAAGCAATGATTCAACCATTAATTATAATTAATTTAAAATGAATTAAATTAATTACAACCATCTCTAATTTATTTAAAATTAATTAAATTAATTAACACTTTTAAATCCTGCTTAACATCCATTAATTAATTAACCCAGTTAATTAATTATCCACTAAGTATTTAACTTGATTAAACAACCCTGATTAATCATTTACTAATTACAATAAGTAATTAGTCCTTAATTAATTAACCTAAATCATAAGTAATTAACGTTTAATTACTCATTTATTAATTAACTATAATTGATTATATTTATCCTTAATTAATTACAATTAATTAATCACTTAATTAATTAATATTTAATTAAACAATCCTTAATCACATCATTAATATTAATTAATGATCTCCAATATTTAAATAAATTACTTAATTAAAATTAATTACATTTAATAATTAATCTAATTATTAATCACCTTGATTAATATTCAATTTAGTAATTAACTGTCTTTAATTACTCATTAACCAATAATTAATCATTAATAAATTCCTTAATTAATTTCAAAAGTAATTATCCAAATTACTAATTACATTCCAGTAATTATCAATATTACTTTACTGAGTAACCCTGCTCCATTAATTATAATAAGTAGTTACTCTCTTAAATTCATCAAATGATTTATTTAAATTAATTAAATTAAATTAATTAACTTAATTAAATCAAAATCCAAATTAGTTACCATAAGTAATTAATTCCTAAATTACTTTAACAATTATAATTAATTAGATTCAATCAATTAATCTAATTAATTATCCAAAATTAATTTCCTAAATTAATTACTGAATTATCCTTAGATAATTATCATCATTTATTAATTAACACATTTCATTAATTATATACTTAAGAAAATTATCTTAGAAAAATTATCAATAATCTTTCCCAATTGATATTAATTAAAACCATTATTTAAAAATCAAATAATTAAGTAAATCCTTAATTATCAAATGACTTCATTTATATTCAAAATATATTTACACAATACATTTCTAAATTTGATATTTTAAAATGTTTAACCATTTAAACATAAATCACTTCATATTTTAATTCAAATATTAATAGAAACTAAATTCTTCCTAGTTTTAAACTTATTTGAAATCAAATCCTTTTGAAACATTTGAATGTGTTCATTTTTTTACAAACTGTTTTGAATTCAAAACTGGTTTTCAAAGTAAATCAGAAAACTGATTTAAACCTGATTTCAAACAGATTTAAATCTTGCTTAAAACATTTGAACTTATTCAATATTTTAAATTTACAAACTGTTGTAAATTCAAATCTGAATTCATAGCAACTTGAAACTATATTAAACTTGATTTCAAAACTTAATTTAAATCTTGCTTTAGATTTTAGAATTTCATTTTTTTTAAAAACTTTTGAATTCAGATCCAACTTGTACTTAAATCAAATTGATTACATTTATTTTGAATGTGAATACTCTGCCAATGTCTGGAAAATGAAGTTCAAATGTCCAGCAAGTCATTCTAGTATTCTTTTACTTCAAGATGAAGTTCCAATGGTGATTCAAAAGTTCCCCGATTAAAATTTTCGTACAGACATTGTTTAAATCACCTTTTCAACTTGTATTTGGTTTATATGGATTTTTGAAGGAAAAAAAGGAGAATTCTTAAGTAAATAAACGAGGCTTGGATAAATGAATTGGAGAAGGATAAAAGTTGATTTTTAAATTCTAATAAATAAATTCCAAGTATGAGAATGGAGATTTGTGAATAAATGGGAATAAATGAATTTTGAGACTTAAGTAATATTTATTAAAGGAATAAGAGATTTATTTTTAAATTCAGAATTTAAATGGTTAAGGAAGAAATAAAAAGGAATTTTTATGAAATTGGTATTTTCAGTTTAAATAAGATTTTAAATCATAATAAAGATGTTAAATCTGGAATTAATTAATTTTAAAATAAATTTGGGTAAGTAAAGGAACTTATTTTAAAATGGAGTTGATTTCGGAGATCGATTTGGAAATTGATTTAGTATTTGAAACTATGTTTTAAAAGGAATATGAGACTATGGAATTTATAAACGTAGTTTGTAAAGTGAAATAATTATCAGTGGATAATTTGGAAATATAAATTCACGGTGGGAATATATAATGAAATGGGAAATGTGTATTAAAAATAAGAAAGGGTTTTATTTTTAAAGTGTTAAAGGAATTTACGGGATTGGAACGTAAATTAAATTGTGAAAAATTGAGAAGGGTTTATAAACAAGGAGATGGACTATATTAGGATGGAATGTGTATTTTCCTGAAAAGCCAAGTATATTTTCAAAGAAGATCTTTAAGTTTAAATTAGTAATTTAAATGTGTTCGAAAGAATGTTTAGAAAAGCTATTTCTTTTAGCTGTTTAAAAATCTTTAAAGTAATATTTGTTATGGTACTAATTTTTCTTAAAAGGGTTAAGTAGTATTATAATTGAAAGGATTTTTAAAATATAATATTTCATAAATAGCTTATTTTATTTAAGTAGCTTGGTCAAAGTTTTACTAAGTGAATTTATTTGTTTTAAGTTGTTTTAAATTTTTAAAGTAAAATATTTATTCAAAGTAATTATAGTGGTAATCATTTTAATAGTTAAACTATTATTATATTTTAAAAGATAATTGTTAAATATTTATACTTTATACAATAGTTTTATTTTTTTTAAAAAATTATTTCTTTATGACTTAAGTTTTACTTGGAAAATTATTTTAGACCTTTATAACTAATATCTTTAAATAAGTGATATTAAGTTGTTTTATTTTATGTATTTTAAAGTATATATATCTCTGAATAAAGTTTTTTAAATTATTTAAAATCTAAGTATTAAGACATGGGGCTTTTTCAGTGAAAATAGAACTATTGGGTGGTAATTTATTCCGCGAGAGGAAAGTGATTCAAAAACTGTTTTCAAATGGTTGAAGCGTGGAAGATATCTTGCGAAAGATATTTTGAATAATAAATAATTTTGGGAAATTATTAAGAATGATGGTTGTTTATGAATGTTATTTGATAGTTAAATAACCGACTATCAATATTGGCCAATGCACTGATCGTTTCGAAGAGATGGGATCGTGATTTGTTTTCCAAAATCTACTTCGATCCGGTTTGAATATTTTCGTTGTAACGACCCAACTTCCACACTCCAGGAAATTGCATCGTTAAGAAGAAAGAAAGGGATAGAAAAGAGAAAAGAAAGGAAAGAAAGAACAAACAACATCAGAATCTCACAGCGGAATCGAATAAATTATAATATATCACATAAACTTTACATAGTATCATATACATCAGAGTAATACAGCTAATACAACACAAACTAGACAGTTATGGACATCTGTCTAACAATTACAATCAAAATACATCAGAGAAACAGATACAAACTCAACACAGCGGAACCACTACATATATCTACACGCTGAAGCCTCCTGCTCCATTATCTCCTCTAGAACTCGATCAAAGCAATCCTGAAACACTTGACTACTCATACGTAATATGAGTACCCAAGAGTTTAATAAAACAGAAAATAAACACTCAGGTCAGACAGGGGTCTGGTGTGAGTAAACGGGGATAAAAGTTGCTTAACTTTAGAAAATCCTTTTTTAAAACAAAAGGTATCACGTAAGACTTACCACACATAAACATGGAAAAGTTTTTACCTTACGCTAACCAAAACATTTGATAGAAAATCCAGTGATATTATAATAGTGTCTAGGGTTTTCAAATAAATAAGAAAATAACCGAAATTGTTACATTTATTAAATTCCAGCTACATAGGTATACAAACAAAACCGTAGGGTCTCGTAGGGAAAATGGGTTTCCATCAATGGCAGGGCTACTGGGGTACCGCCCGTCACAGTACGTGGCCTAGATCACCGTACCGAGGATTACTCCCTTCATCCCCTGCAACACAAAGCCGGACCCGTTCCTTACTGAACAGTTCCGAACAAGACTACCCCGTAGATTGGTCGTCACCAACTGCCACACAGCCGAATATAAAGGGACCTCTAGACAGGGATAAATCTTGCTCTCAAGTGGGTGCGACCCACGAAGCTTTGCTGCACCTCCCCTGTTTTAGCCATTCCCGGTTGATGAGGCTTGAGGTTACGATTACCTTTATAGAACATATTAATCTTAGAATGCTCATTGTCCACCTGACGATGTTCTGAAAGCATTCAATCCATACAAGTTCGTTCCGGGTTCGAACGAAACCGAAGACATTATTTCGTTACACTCGTATTGGAATCACCCTCAGAGTTAACGACAATAACCCTTGCACTCTAAATCTCCATCTCGAATCTATAAGTACTATTCCGTCAAACTCATTACGGAATCACCCACAGAGTTATACTGACGTATAGCCCTTACACCTCGAGTTTTCACTTGCTCCACTTGGATTAACGACATAACGTTTAATTGGAATCGATGTGGTTTTCGAATATCCAAATATGGAAACCCGATCCCGGTCTCACCGAAACCAAACGCCATCTTAATGTCCAAGTTGTACTTAAGGGTTTTAAACATTTGACTTATTTCATTACTATCTACTTTACAGAGATAGATAAACTACAGCTAACAATAGATAAGCACATTCATATCTGTATCATCCATAAACAGATAATCATCACAACCAACCAATCCATCACAAACCATCATACATAACCAAACATTTATATCATATAGATATAATTCATCTCATTTCTGAGATCACAACCATTCAATCAATAGCATCCATAAGCAATGATTTAACTATTAATTATAATTAATTTAAAATGAATTAAATTAATTACAACCATCTCTAATTTATTTAAAATTAATTAAATTAATTAACACTTTTAAATCCTGCTTAACATCCATTAATTAATTAACCCAGTTAATTAATTATCCACTAAGTATTTAACTTGATTAAACAACCCTGATTAATCATTTACTAATTACAATAAGTAATTAGTCCTTAATTAATTAACCTAAGTCATAAGTAATTAACGTTTAATTACTCATTTATTAATTAACTATAATTGATTATATTTATCCTTAATTAATTACAATTAATTAATCACTTAATTAATTAATATTTAATTAAACAATCCTTAATCACATCATTAATATTAATTAATGATCTCCAATATTTAAATAAATTACTTAATTAAAATTAATTACATTTAATAATTAATCTAATTATTAATCACCTTGATTAATATTCAATTTAGTAATTAACTATCTTTAATTACTCATTAACCAATAATTAATCATTAATAAATTCCTTAATTAATTTCAAAAGTAATTATCCAAATTACTAATTACATTCCAGTAATTATCAATATTACTTTACTGAGTAACCCTGCTCCATTAATTATAATAAGTAGTTACTCTCTTAAATTCATCAAATGATTTATTTAAATTAATTAAATTAAATTAATTAACTTAATTAAATCAAAATCCAAATTAGTTACCATAAGTAATTAATTCCTAAATTACTTTAACAATTATAATTAATTAGATTCAATCAATTAATCTAATTAATTATCCAAAATTAATTTCCTAAATTAATTACTAAATTATCCTTAGATAATTATCATCATTTATTAATTAACACATTTCATTAATTATATACTTAAGAAAATTATCTTAGAAAAATTATCAATAATCTTTCCCAATTGATATTAATTAAAACCATTATTTAAAAATCAAATAATTAAGTAAATCCTTAATTATCAAATGACTTCATTTATATTCAAAATATATTTACACAATACATTTCTAAATTTGATATTTTAAAATGTTTAACCATTTAAACTTAAATCACTTCATATTTTAATTCAAATATTAATAGAAACTAAATTCTTCCTAGTTTTAAACTTATTTGAAATCAAATCCTTTTGAAACATTTGAATGTGTTCATTTTTTTACAAACTGTTTTGAATTCAAAACTGGTTTTCAAAGTAAATCAGAAAACTGATTTAAACCTGATTTCAAACAGATTTAAATCTTGCTTAAAACATTTGAACTTATTCAATATTTTAAATTTACAAACTGTTGTAAATTCAAATCTGAATTCATAGCAACTTGAAACTATATTAAACTTGATTTCAAAACTTAATTTAAATCTTGCTTTAGATTTTAGAATTTCATTTTTTTTTAAAAACTTTTGAATTCAGATCCAACTTGTACTTAAATCAAATTGCAACTTAAAAATTTGAATTACATTCAAGAATCTAAAACTGCAAAATCTCTCTGAATTAAAACCTGCAAAACTGTTTTAAATTTTGATTAAATTTAAGATTTTATTTTTTTAAAAAACTTTATATTCAAAGCTACATTTTATTTTAGTTTAAATCTTACATTTGATTCAATTTTAATTCTTTGAAATAAGAGTTTCATTCAAGATTTTTTTTTTTTTTAAAAAAAAAAAAACTGTAAAATCACAGACTCAAAAACCTGCAACACAATTCTCAGGTTTTAAAACCTGAACTATTATATAAACTTGATTTCAAACTATGTTTAAATTTAAAAATTTCATTTTCAAAACCTTGAACTCAGAACTCCACTTAAATTCAATTCTAATTCATACTTAAATCCAGGTTTACACCTTAAAAATATGAATTCTATTTAAAATTCAAACTACAAATACTCTCAGGCTTACAAACCTGCAAACTGTTTTACTCCTGATTTAAAACAAAATTTTTAAATCTTGTTTAAATTTAAGCTTCTTATCTTTAAAAACTTTGAACACAAACTACATTTGAAATTCAGTTTCTACTTATACATGAATCAAAACTCCTGCACTTGAGTTTGATTTCCATTCAACATAAAAAAACTGTAAAGGCTCTCTGTTATAAACCTGTAACCATGCTACCCGAGTAACCCCTTGATTTACTTCGAGTTACTACACCTGTTGCTTCGAGTCAGAAGCAAAACTACCCGAGTTCTACTTCGGGTCAAAACCCTGCACAACCCAAATAAATTTCCCTGAGTTTCCACTACAACCAAGACCAATCCGTCAACACCCATAAATTCCACTTCCAGCCACCATCATCGACACAACCTTGGATATAGCTTGCTTTACACTCCCTACTCAACCTCCCAAATTCCTAACCCACTTAATGCTACATAGAGCATATGCAGATACTAAGAACTGCATACTAAAATCAGGTTTTTGGAAACCTGGAAACCCCAATTCAATCACCATCTCCTCTGACATAGATTACTGACCATCTTTCCCTATCAACCCCTCTACCTCCATACAGATTACAGCATGCTCCAATCATTACGAGTTTGGATTTGGTTATATGAATATAACTGATTTCCATTGTTTTACAGAGACTACATTTTCTTAAACTAACAGAAAATTTATAAATCTAAGTTATACCAAACAACATATCTTATTTCAAAAAAATTACTAACTGGAATCAATTCAAGTGGTAAAGATTTTATGTAAAAGAAAATCTTAATTTACAAGATATATAGCTACAGGCAAAAGCAACATTTAAACACAAACATGTACACAGAACAGTCATCATCCTACAAGCTCATATCTTTCAATTCATATGCTCTGATATCTCAAACTTTGGTGCATGTGGGGTTATTCACTTTATTTTTTTTTTAGAAACAAAACAGAACAATCTTGTAAACAGTTTGATTAAAAAGAAACTGTTTTTAAAAGTAAAGGTTTACTCACATTTTTTTTATTTGAAGATGCAGAGCACAAGCCTAAATGCAAATCCAATTTCCAGAAATGCATATTGAAATGCATGATGAACTTGAATGCCATTATCAAGTTGAAGTTGCTTGTTGCTTCTGTAATGATGATGCATGCAGACCTTCCAAATCATATGCTCAGGTTTGCAGAATTTAGATGCAGAAATATGGCATGCAGATCCAAATTCTATTGCACAGACTTGTAGAATTTAGATGCAGATTTGAAGAAGTTTGGTTTGCAGATTTGATTGAAGATAAATGTGCAGATTTTAATTTGTTTGAAGAAATTGATTTGTAGAATTGGTTTTGAAATTGCAGATTTGGTTAACATGCACTTGTTTGTGGAAATGATTTGTAGTTGAATGCATTTGTTATGAGGGGCTTTTGATTTACTGAAACATGATTTCAGGTTTTCAAATGAGGAAAACATGTTTTTAACAAATGCACTTGTTATACTCTTCTATCAATAAATTTAAACAATGAGATTTTAAACAATGCCACTTGTACTTATTATACTAATTGTTTTACAAGTGTCTCTTTATAGTTTAAGAACTTAACACATGTATATATCAATGTTTAAAAGCAATTTTAAATTTATATATGTATTTAAATTATCTTAAACTATTTCTAATTTATTTTAGCAAGTTACAAATGATTTATTAACATTAGTTTTTAAATAAATACATATACACTTTTCAAATGTTTACTTGAGATTTTTTTTAAAATAATATTCTAAAGCTAAATTTCAAAAGAAAAGATTTTAAGAAGAAAGAGAAATGTTGAATTAGATTTTATTCAAGAGTTTTTAAATCAAATGTTATATTTTAACAAGAATAAATTAAATCTTATTTCAAAGAGAAACACAATTTTAAAATAAAACATAACAAACTTTTTATTATAGAATAAAATTTAAACTAAACAAATTCTTACTTATATTTCTATAAAAATATAAGATAGATTTTTAAAACAAACTTTTGAAAAGTTAATAATACTAATTTAAATAAATTAAAATCAATTTACAAATTATACATTTATATATAAAATTAGAAAATATCTTTTATTTGATATAAATTAAAATTAAAACCAAATCCTCTATTTACAATGTATAAACATTTATACATTATAAATATTTTTAATTTTTGAAAAGAATACCATTAAAAAAAATTAAATAATTATAAATTTTCAAAAGAGAAATTCTAGTTTGAATTAAATTATTAAATCAATATTTCACCTTTTAAAAATAATTATCAATGAAATTATTAAATAATTATTGCCTAAATTTCCGGGACATCACATTCCTCCCCCCTTAAAAGAATTTTGTCCCCGAAATTTAAAAGCAAAGGTAATTTAATAATGTCATACAGATTTTAAATTTTTAAAAGAGCAATCATATGCTATCAACCAAATACTAGCAACCATAGCAACCAATTCAAACAAACAATTCTAATTATCCAGACAAAATTCTGGATAAGATTCCCTAGAGTTTCTAGGTACAAACACCGGGACACCCGCCCTACAGAATCTAAACTAGCTACACCACTCAGATCTATAGCTCCTATATATCTAGATCTACAAATCTAAACAGAATACAGGACTACAGACAAGTCCTGATCATCTCCCAAATCTCTCAGAACTACTGATTCTAAAACCAGAGACAAACCATACACGTACTCCCTCAGAGATACGTGAAAATAAACAAATTCCAGCTATCCGAACTGGCAATTCAATCATGTAGAACAATCACTTAACTCTTAAGAGAAAACAGAAAGATCTAATCTCAAATCCACAAATCTCTCATATCGATCCTGGGCTGCCTCCAACCTTCTAGATCAATCAGATCTACCACATAGCTCTTCTACACAAATATCATAAGACTTCCAACCTACTACTCCTATTCTGGAAAACAAACAGATACAAAACAATCAAGTCTCCAGATCCAAAATAAATTTCCTGTAGAAATCCTTTGATCCAAGACAAAACTCAAATTCCCAATGAATCGGGTGCTTCAATTCAGGAATAGCTGCCACCATGCTTCCACTGCGCAACTCTGATTCAAGAATGTTGTAGATGAACACAAGTATAAACTTGATCAACTTATTCCGGAATATTGTTCATCAAATTCCATAAAATCTCAGTGACCTATCCGATTCAGTCACAAACACCTCAGCAAAATTCAACCAGAAAACTAGATCTGATAAATCCTACCAACTTAAACAGATCACTTTCAAAGAATCTCTTACAATGCTGAACCACCGGTAAAGCTCCAAGAATTAAGTCGAAACAGAACTCAAATTCTTGATACGGATGCCAATCTTAATTCCTTCGAAGATATTCAGAAAATATCACTTCGATAACTCAAACACCCTCTAAAGATGCTTCAATCCAAACAAAGATCACTTAGAAAACTTTCAAACCATCGCAAGCCACCTTTGCGATTCCACTTTGTTCAGATTCCAAGAAATCATCCCCACCTCAACAATCAGAACAGCTAAAGCCTTCAAAAGAAGAAACTAGTGGTCCACCTCTTAACCACTGACCTCACACCCATCTGAGCTCCAGAAAAAATGGATAAGCTCCACCATCTTCCCGGACTTCTGGTAGAAGAATCAAAGAGACTTCTGAACCTTCGAAGAACAGGTTACTCATTGCTGCTACTGCTGCCAAAACTTCCTTATCCAAAAGCTCAACGAACCTCAAATCTACACCAGCCTCTTCACAATAAAGCCTTCCAGATAGACAGATATCTCTCAGGAGACTCGGTACCAAACCAAGCTCAAAACTCTCTGCCAAACTGAGTCTCAAACTCGAAAACAGACAGAACTCCTTTCTAAAGTTGCCAAAATACCAATTCTGGCTTCTGCACTCCCAACTAGTCCAAACTCAAGAAAGTCCACTCACATGAGTGAAATCCAGCTTACAATCCAAAGATAAACTCCGAATCTTGAAAATATTTCCTTCAGAGATCGGTGAAATCCTTCACACCAAACTGCAGAACTACTCAAGATGCCCAAACTGCCCTAGCAGACCACTTCCAACCTCAAACACTCAAACTCCAACCATTGGTAGTTGTGTTACACACACCACTACCCTATCTACCTTTATTACTTATTGGAAAACCTGAACAGGTAACCCAACAAATAGGCAGAAATAAATAAATATATATATTCAAAATTACAAATACGCTCTCTCAAGAAGGACACCACTACAGAGCCTAGGTATTCACTCAACCTAAAGCTCTGATACCACGTTGTAACGACCCAACTTCCACACTCTAGGAAATTGCATCGTTAAGAAAAAAGAAAGGGATAGAAAAGAGAAAAGAAAGGAAAGAAAGAACAAACAACATCAGAATCTCACAGCGGAATCGAATAAATTATAATATATCACATAAACTTTACATAGTATCATATACATCAGAGTAATACAGCTAATACAACACAAACTAGACAGTTATAGACATCTGTCTAGCAATTACAATCCAAATACATCAGAGAAACAGATACAAACTCAACACAGCGGAACCACTACATATATCTACACGCTGAAGCCTCCTGCTCCATTATCTCCTCCAGAACTCGATCAAAGCAATCCTGAAACACTTGACTACTCATACGTAATATGAGTACCCAAGAGTTTAATAAAACAGAAAATAAACACTTAGGTCAGACAGGAGTCTGGTGTGAGTAAACGGGGATAAAAGTTGCTTAACATTAGAAAATCCTTTTTTAAAACAAAAGGTATCACGTAAGACTTCCCACACATAAACATAGAAAAGTTTTTACCTTACGCTAACCAAAACATTTGATAGAAAATCCAGTGATATTATAATAGTGTCTAGGGTTTTCAAATAAATAAGAAAATAACCGAAATTGTTACATTTATTAAATTCCAGCTACATAGGTATACAAACAAAACCGTAGGGTCTCGTAGGGAAAATGGGTTTCCATCAATGGCAGGGCTACTGGGGTACCGCCCGTCACAGTACGTGGCCTAGATCACCGTACCGAGGATTACTCCCTTCATCCCCTGCAACACAAAGCCGGACCCGTTCCTTACTGAACAGTTCCGAACAAGACTACCCCGCAGATTGGTCGTCACCAACTGCCACACAGCCGAATATAAAGGGACCTCTAGACAGGGATAAATCTTGCTCTCAAGTGGGTGCGACCCACGAAGCTTTGCTGCACCTCCCCTGTTTTAGCCATTCCCGGTTGATGAGGCTTGAGGTTACGATTACCTTTATAGAACATATTAATCTTAGAATGCTCATCGTCCACCTGACGATGTTCTGAAAGCATTCAATCCATACAAGTTCGTTCCGGGTTCGAACGAAACCGAAGGCATTATTTCGTTACACTCGTATTGGAATCACCCTCAGAGTTAACGACAATAACCCTTGCACTCTAAATCTCCATCTCGAATCTATAAGTACTATTCCGTCAAACTCATTACGGAATCACCCACAGAGTTATACTGACGTATAGCCCTTACACCTCGAGTCTTCACTTGCTCCACTTGGATTAACGACCTAACGTTTAATTGGAATCGATGTGGTTTTCGAATATCCAAATATGGAAACCCGATCCCGGTCTCACCGAAACCAAACGCCATCTTAATGTCCAAGTTGTACTTAAGGGTTTTAAACATTTGACTTATTTCATTACTATCTACTTTACAGAGATAGATAAACTACAGCTAACAATAGATAAGCACATTCATATCTGTATCATCCATAAACAGATAATCATCACAACCAACCAATCCATCACAAACCATCATGCATAACCAAACATTTATATCATATAGATATAATTCATCTCATTTCTGAGATCACAACCATTCAATCAATAGCATCCATAAGCAATGATTCAACCATTAATTATAATTAATTTAAAATGAATTAAATTAATTACAACCATCTCTAATTTATTTAAAATTAATTAAATTAATTAACACTTTTAAATCCTGCTTAACATCCATTAATTAATTAACCCAGTTAATTAATTATCCACTAAGTATTTAACTTGATTAAACAACCCTGATTAATCGTTTACTAATTACAATAAGTAATTAGTCCTTAATTAATTAACCTAAATCATAAGTAATTAACGTTTAATTACTCATTTATTAATTAACTATAATTGATTATATTTATCCTTAATTAATTACAATTAATTAATCACTTAATTAATTAATATTTAATTAAACAATCCTTAATCACATCATTAATATTAATTAATGATCTCCAATATTTAAATAAATTACTTAATTAAAATTAATTACATTTAATAATTAATCTAATTATTAATCACCTTGATTAATATTCAATTTAGTAATTAACTATCTTTAATTACTCATTAACCAATAATTAATCATTAATAAATTCCTTAATTAATTTCAAAAGTAATTATCCAAATTACTAATTACATTCCAGTAATTATCAATATTACTTTACTGAGTAACCCTGCTCCATTAATTATAATAAGTAGTTACTCTCTTAAATTCATCAAATGATTTATTTAAATTAATTAAATAAATTAATTAACTTAATTAAATCAAAATCCAAATTAGTTACCATAAGTAATTAATTCCTAAATTACTTTAACAATTATAATTAATTAGATTCAATCAATTAATCTAATTAATTATCCAAAATTAATTTCCTAAATTAATTACTGAATTATCCTTAGATAATTATCATCATTTATTAATTAACACATTTCATTAATTATATACTTAAGAAAATTATCTTAGAAAAATTATCAATAATCTTTCCCAATTGATATTAATTAAAACCATTATTTAAAAATCAAATAATTAAGTAAATCCTTAATTATCAAATGACTTCATTTATATTCAAAATATATTTACACAATACATTTCTAAATTTGATATTTTAAAATGTTTAACCATTTAAACATAAATCACTTCATATTTTAATTCAAATATTAATAGAAACTAAATTCTTCCTAGTTTTAAACTTATTTGAAATCAAATCCTTTTGAAACATTTGAATGTGTTCATTTTTTTACAAACTGTTTTGAATTCAAAACTGGTTTTCAAAGTAAATCAGAAAACTGATTTAAACCTGATTTCAAACAGATTTAAATCTTGCTTAAAACATTTGAACTTATTCAATATTTTAAATTTACAAACTGTTGTAAATTCAAATCTGAATTCATAGCAACTTGAAACTATATTAAACTTGATTTCAAAACTTAATTTAAATCTTGCTTTAGATTTTAGAATTTCATTTTTTTAAAAAACTTTTGAATTCAGATCCAACTTGTACTTAAATCAAATTGCAACTTAAAAATGTGAATTACATTCAAGAATCTAAAACTGCAAAATCTCTCTGAATTAAAACCTGCAAAACTGTTTAAATTTTGATTAAATTTAAGATTTTATTTTTTAAAAAAACTTTAAATTCAAAGCTACATTTTATTTTAGTTTAAATCTTACATTTGATTCAATTTTAATTCTTTGAAATAAGAGTTTCATTCAAGATTTTTTTTTTTAAAAAAAAAAAACTGTAAAATCACAGACTCAAAAACCTGCAACACAATTCTCAGGTTTTAAAACCTGAACTATTATATAAACTTGATTTCAAACTATGTTTAAATTTAAAAATTTCATTTTCAAAACCTTGAACTCAGAACTCCACTTAAATTCAATTCTAATTCATACTTAAATCCAGGTTTACACCTTAAAAATATGAATTCTATTTAAAATTCAAACTACAAATACTCTCTGGCTTACAAACCTGCAAACTGTTTTACTCTGATTTAAAACAAAATTTTTAAATCTTGTTTAAATTTAAGCTTCTTATCTTTAAAAACTTTGAACACAAACTACATTTGAAATTCAGTTTCTACTTATACATGAATCAAAACTCCTGCACTTGAGTTTGATTTCCATTCAACATAAAAAAACTGTAAAGGCTCTCTGTTATAAACCTGTAACCATGCTACCCGAGTAACCCCTTGATTTACTTCGAGTTACTACACCTGTTGCTTCGAGTCAGAAGCAAAACTACCCGAGTTCTACTTCGGGTCAAAACCCTGCACAACCCAAATAAATTTCCCTGAGTTTCCACTACAACCAAGACCAATCCGTCAACACCCATAAATTCCACTTCCAGCCACCATCATCGACACAACCTTGGATATAGCTTGCTTTACACTCCCTACTCAACCTCCCAAATTCCTAACCCACTACATAGAGCATATGCAGATACTAAGAACTGCATACTAAAATAAGGTTTTTGGAAACCTGGAAACCCCAATTCAATCACCATCTCCTCTGACATAGATTACTGACCATCTTTCCCTATCAACCCCTCTACCTCCATACAGATTACAACATGCTCCAATCATTACGAGTTTGGATTTGGTTATATGAATATAACTGATTTCCATTGTTTTACAGAGACTACATTTTCTTAAACTAACAGAAAATTTATAAATCTAAGTTATACCAAACAACATATCTTATTTCAAAAAAATTACTAACTGAAATCAATTCAAGTGGTAAAGATTTTATGTAAAAGAAAATCTTAATTTACAAGATATATAGCTACAGGCAAAAGCAACATTTAAACACAAACATGTACACAGAACAGTCATCATCCTACAAGCTCATATCTTTCAATTCATATGCTCTGATATCTCAAACTTTGGTGCATGTGGGGTTATTCACTTTATTTTTTTTTTAGAAACAAAACAGAACAATCTTGTAAACAGTTTGATTAAAAAGAAACTGTTTTTAAAAGTAAAGGTTTACTCACATTTTTTTTTATTTGAAGATGCAGAGCACAAGCCTAAATGCAAATCCAATTTCCAGAAATGCATATTGAAATGCATGATGAACTTGAATGCCATTATCAAGTTGAAGTTGCTTGTTGCTTCTGTAATGATGATGCATGCAGACCTTCCAAATCATACGCTCAGGTTTGCAGAATTTAGATGCAGAAATATGGCATGCAGATCCAAATTCTATTGCACAGACTTGTAGTTTGTAATTTGCAGACTTGTAGAATTTAGATGCAGATTTGAAGAAGTTTGGTTTGCAGATTTGATTGAAGATAAATGTGCAGATTTTAATTTGTTTGAAGAAATTGATTTGTAGAATTGGTTTTGAAATTGCAGATTTGGTTAACATGCACTTGTTTGTGGAAATGATTTGTAGTTGAATGCATTTGTTATGAGGGGCTTTTGATTTACTGAAACATGATTTCAGGTTTTCAAATGAGGAAAACATGTTTTTAACAAATGCACTTGTTATACTCTTCTATCAATAAATTTAAACAATGAGATTTTAAACAATGCCACTTGTACTTATTATACTAATTGTTTTACAAGTGTCTCTTTATAGTTTAAGAACTTAACACATGTATATATCAATGTTTAAAAGCAATTTTAAATTTATATATGTATTTAAATTATCTTAAACTATTTCTAATTTATTTTAGCAAGTTACAAATGATTTATTAACATTAGTTTTTAAATAAATACATATACACTTTTCAAATGTTTACTTGAGATTTTTTTTAAAATAATATTCTAAAGCTAAATTTCAAAAGAAAAGATTTTAAGAAGAAAGAGAAATGTTGAATTAGATTTTATTCAAGAGTTTTTAAATCAAATGTTATATTTTAACAAGAATAAATTAAATCTTATTTCAAAGAGAAACACAATTTTAAAATAAAACATAACAAACTTTTTATTATAGAATAAAATTTAAACTAAACAAATTCTTACTTATATTTCTATAAAAATATAAGATAGATTTTTAAAACAAACTTTTGAAAAGTTAATAATACTAATTTAAATAAATTTAAATCAATTTACAAATTATACATTTATATATAAAATTAGAAAATATCTTTTATTTGATATAAATTAAAATTAAAACCAAATCCTCTATTTACAATGTATAAACATTTATACATTATAAATATTTTTAATTTTTGAAAAGAATACCATTAAAAAAAATTAAATAATTATAAATTTTCAAAAGAGAAATTCTAGTTTGAATTAAATTATTAAATCAATATTTCACCTTTTAAAAATAATTATCAATGAAATTATTAAATAATTATTGCCTAAATTTCCGGGACATCACATTCGTGAGGAAGACAAGAGCTTGGTGTCGAAGATGGAGCCGTGAAGTGTAAGGGCTAGTTGCTGCTAATCCTAAGGGTGATTCCGAAATGGATGTAGTAGGAGTAGTGCCTTCGGTTCCGTTCGAACCCGAAACAGACTTGTATGGATGAATGCTTTCAGAATATCATTAGGAGGACGATGAGCATTCTATGTGAATGTGTGCTAAAAAGGTAACGCATAGCCTCGAGCCTCATAAATCGAGAATGGTTAAAACATGGAAGGTGCACACAAGGCTAAGTGGCTAGCAACCAATTAGGGTAGGCAGTGTGGGCGGTTGCTAATCCCAACCGCGGGGTTAGCTTATTCGAAAAATCCAGTAAGCGGTAGCTCCGGTCTTGTGAGGCAGGCGATCAGGGTGGATCCTCAGTACGGTAATCTAGACCACGTACTGTGACGGACGGTACTCCAGTAGCCCTGCCATTGATGGAATTCAATTTTCCCTACTTGCATTTACGTTTTTGTTTGTAGAACCCACTTTGTGGCTAGTAGCTGGAATTTAATAATGTAACAATTTCGGCTATTTGAATAAGTCTCTGTATATAGACACTATTATAATATCAGAGGATTTTATAAGAAATGTTTTGGTTATCATAAGACAAAAACCCGGCATGTTTATTTGTGGCATGGTCTTACGAGATACCTTTGATTTCAAATGATTTTGAAAACTTTAATAATCTAATTGAGTGTGTTTTCTCACGCTGGTTGGAAAACTGACTCGGGTGTTATTTAACTATAATGTTCGGGTCAGACCGAGTATTATAAAGTACATGAAAGGATGCTGTGAAGTTCAGGAGACGAGCTGGATAGCGAGTTGTTGTATACGTACTTAATGTAAAATTCCTCTTTGTTGTAAGTTGCATTGTCAGATTGGTGAGGATAAGTTAATACAACTGTCCAGATGTATGTTATAGATGTTGTTGAACTCTGATGATGTATTCTGATGATTTATGTATAAAATAGATATAATTTCTTTTGTGTAAAGAACAATTATCGTCTATTATATTTTATTTCGCTGCGTTGGTAAGATTCTGATATTGTTTCTATTTCTTATTCTACCTCCTTCTTCTTTAACCATAATGGTTCAGTTTTTCGGTATTCGATTGTTCGGCATTCGATACAATGGTCGTATAAAAGTCGATTTTCGGGTGTCGAAAAATCGAGTCGTTACAATAGTGGTCCTCAGAACCACAATTGTAGCATTGCACACGGCTAGAGATAGGATTATTTGCTGCCGAAGTTGCTTGCTTCCCTTTCTTGTTGGGATTAGGGCCTTAAAACTTAATAGGCCTCTTCTTGTTGATGTTGAAGTTCTGTTTGGCACCCACAACATCAACATCGCTTTCTTTATCGCCTTTTCAAGTCGAAGAGCGATATCGACAAGCTGGTCAAAAGAAACTTCTAATTTCAGGAGCAAAGGCTTTTTGAGGTTCTTATTCAACCCATAGATAAACCTCTAATTTTTCTTCAATGGAGTATTAATATACTCGACCCCATGTTTGGAGAGAGATTCAAAATATGCGACGTAATTCATCATAAAAGATTCACCTTGAACAAGGTCAATAAAGCGCCGGACTAAAGTTACTTTTTCAGCTTCCGGCACAAACTTCAACTCAAACTTTTCTCGGAATTTCTCCCAAGTAAATCCACTTCGATAATCTCCGAAATCAAAAGCTCATACCAATCTAGTGCTCTTTCTTGGAGAATGCTAGAAGCCACTTGGACTCAATGGAGATCAACAAGATTCATGTAAGAAAAGATTCGGCCACATGATCTAAGCCAAGCTTGGATTTCTATAACACTTTCGGATCCCCTGAATGGAATTCCACCTAAATCGGTTTAATAATAAATGGATCAGTCTAGCTATAAATATCGTATAAAATGAGATAGGATAAGAGATATGACTAAAATATATGATAACAACAATGCCATACTTGCCAAGTATGCATTTAACAACAAACAAAAATCATACAATATCTCAAGAATCTCATACACCAAAAAGAATGCCATATTCTTTATTTTATTCACCAAACTACAAATATTGACAAACATACCAATGGCAATAACAAAAATTGGTGAAACATAAATTGCGGAAATCATCAATTAGAAGTCCATAAATCAAAAGGGGGAGAGCTATTACAAACGGGAGCGTGAAAACTCACCAACATGTGTATCACAAATGGGTCACTATCCCACGGTCGCTAACCATATAGCCGAAACGACGACGTAGTGCAATAAAGGTATGACCGACGAATCTGAAACTCCAACAATTCAGAACATTGACATAGTACAATAACGGTACGCCCGATGGACCTGAAACTCCAATAATTCAGAACAATGGCGTAGTATAATAACGGTTTGCCTGATGAACCTGATAAGCCGGAACAACGGTGTAGTACAATAAGGGTACATCCAAGGATCCTGTTAAGCCAGAACATCGACGTAGTACAATAACGGTACATCCGATGAACCGAACACCATAAAAGAACATGGGTCGCTAGCCCATAAAAATGAGTCGAAACTCCAAAGAACCCATAAGTCTTTAGCCTATATAAATGAGACGAAGCCCAATAGAACAGGGTACAATCCTCCACGCAGACAAATTGACATCACATATCGCTAGTCTAAACCATAAAATGATCATCATATATCAACAGGAAGCATAAATTACACTAAGCTAGTAAATATATGAGTTTAGCTTCATGTCCCATAACCACTAGCTTAACTTAAATATTTACGAACAAATTGTAGATTTCCACTCAAAAATTTATCACGAGAGTTCAATCGAACAAGTCAAAGAATCAACTGAACAAGAAAATGCAAGTGTTTCATACCACTTGTTTTGCTAAGTCGTTTAATTATATTTCCCATACGAATGAGGTAAAGGTTTGTATATTCTAATAGATTGGAAAACGGTTTTAAAAGCGAGCTTGATATTGAAAGTAAATGTTGAAATCATTTTGATAAAAGAGCTTGAATATTTACTATTAGTATAGAAACCTTTGTATTTTAAAGTGACAAATCACAGAAACGATTTTAAAAACAATCGATCACCATAAATTTACATTCGAATACATGAATCAAATCCAAAGAAATCGATACCAAATCCATCAGAGTGGATATTCCCAAAAATCTAGAAAAAGAAGTGATCAAAGTCGATAAAAGTGATAACAACTAATCGGATTAACAAAAACCGATTAACATTGGAAATTCACTCAAAAAATAGGCAAATAGCCAAAACTGAACAGTTCCAGACTTCTAGGGGTTCATCCAGACATTTAGGTATAGTTTGTGGAAATATTCCAGAAAACTTCCCAGACGTCTGATTTGGCAATCCAGACGTTTGAGACCATCCAGACGTCTGATACATAAATTCAGACGTTTAAAATTAGTCTCTGCCAATTATATTCTCTACTGTATATTCTTTTTCTCTAGAATGCATAATCGAACGCCTGGTTTCCTGTTCTGGGCAACAATTTACCTAGGCCATGATGGCCAAAACGATTTGGAGGCGATCGGACGAGCAACGGAGACTAGGGATTTATGCCAAGTGACAACCCAGCTTTACAGGCTCTTCGATACACCCCAATAACATGCCCAAACATCCATAGTAGGATTTTCATAAAATTGGACTTCAAAACCAAAAATTAGAAAATTCGCCAAATCAATTCAAATCAAAAGAAAATGAACATGAATAGATGATAGGAATTCATACCTAACAATAAAAAAAGTTATAGACATAGATGTGAGAGTTCAAGAACTCACCTTTAATCCCAAAGATACAAGTGAGAAGCTTTAAAACAAGACAAGATCAACCACATTCTACTTCAACTGTAGGAGCTCCAATCTAAGCTCATATGCAAATATTTCCTAAGTTAGGGTTTAGGAATTTATGAAAATTGAAGAGGAATTGAGATGGAGAAGATGAAGAGGATGCGTACCTAAGCTTCTCTTTGATTTTAGAGCAATAAATTGAATTTCTTAGAAAAACTAGGGTTTAGGAATTCTAATTTCCTATCTCTTCCCGCATTTTTCTTTTAGCTTGAGTGTTAGGAAATCATAGAATGAGTGAAGGGGAGTTGGATGAAGAGTTAGTGTATAAGATGAGTTAAAGGGCTAAAATCTAAACCCAAAGCCCAATAGAAAAATAGCAAAATTCTTCTCAACCCCAACAAATCGATGTTTATACTCAAAAAGGCCGCAAACACCATTTTGGTCTCAATGGAAGTGGTCTCGAGTCCTAATTCGACTGTTTGCAAAAAGTAGCATTTCAGACTTTAATCCGACTAATGATGTTATATTTAAATATACAATCGTAAAATATGCAGGTTGTTACAAATAGTTTCCTCTAATTTCTCAAATCGATTCAATCAGCTTAAATTCCAAAAATTTCAATTTAAATCAATTCCAGTTTAACCATTTCAATTAAAAGGTTAGAGATTCAATTCAAATTCTCAATTAAACTATTTCAATTTTTATCGATTTCAAATCCAGGTTTTGAACTATCACTTCAATCCATATCAGATTCATGTTTAAATATTCAACATTTACCGTATAAGTTTCAATTATATTTCAACATTTAACTTTTATTTTATTCAAATTGGAGAGTATCCACTTAATTATTTTAATAACAATTTATTAAAATTCCAATTTATAAATTTAAACAAGTATTAAATATTTAATCTCAATTTTATTTAAATTTGAGAATATTCATTTAATCACTTTTTGTCAAATCAAGTTATAAATAATATTTTTTCAAAATCTCAAAATTAGTGAGTTCGAATATATTCTTATTTAAATTCAATTATTAACCAATTAAATTTCCAATCAATTTTACTTTATTTTTCCAACCTTTATTTATTAAAGTTATAAAATCTATTTTTATAATATTAATATAAACTGAAATAAATGCATAAACATATTACAAACCGATTAAATTAAATTTATTAAATTAAATGTTATTTTATATATTTTTTTAAGAAAATAAAATTATAAGAAAAATTTAAAATTTATAGTTTCAAAGCTAATTTATAAATTTAAAAATTCCCAAAGCATATAATTTAAAATCTAAAATTTAGATGTATATAAAAGTTACATTTATATATATGTTATTTTAAAAATCAATATTCATTTAAAACCCATATATTCCCTATTAAAAGTTTGGAAATCATTTTCAATATATAGACCAATGGCGTCCGTATATAATTTCTATCCTATGGTCAAGTGATACAGATATTTATCATTGCAATCCACAATTTAATTATTTACGGGTATATATCATCTCAACCCATAATCCCAAAATTTCACAATAAATGAAAATCGCTTAGCATTATCATTTCAACCCAAAACGATTTTCCCTTATTCTAGAATATCCTTCGGGTATGTATCACTTCAACCAATAGGTATTTCTAAACTAACAGAGAACTTGCAGAGTGGGAACAAATATAATGAAATATAGCATATCAATAACAGGCACATATCATTAGGGATAAATTAAATAAAATATATACAATAGGATATGGTGTCATATATCACAGGTGAACAATTGCAAACAATGGCATATCATATTTAGCAATTTAATAACTTAATAATTCAAGTTTAACAATATATTTCAATTGTCGTTTAAAGTGAAATAAAATTTACTAAATATGTTAACCATGAGTGATTGCTCATCTTTCGAGGCTAGAGAGATTCGGCAATGAAATGAGTTACGAATCCTAGCACGAATTCAAAAGCGAAGCAAGATTGCATGAATTTGACGAACAAAGCTGATAGATAGGAATCAACGAGAACAAATCAAATCAGCTTGATATGAACAGAAAAAATACATGTTATATATATATATTTGTTCTAAAATAAATTCCAAAACATATATTTCCAAAACCATATTTAGTTCGAACACATATAAAATAAAATTACTATATTTATATACATTGAAATTAATAATATATTTATACTAATATATAAGCTGATATATATAAATAGCAAAATAATTAAACAATTTCATTTTACATAAACTTACCATATTGTATTATATACCATTTAAATCTATTGTATAATACTACACAACATATGTATACTACCGTAACGTGTATATATTTTGTAAATGTACTACAGTACGTTTATCTATTACTGTAAAACATATATAATGCATATATATAAATCAATACTAATATCAAGAAATATGCATACATATATACTTACATACACTTACATATAATATTATATATTATACTATAACAACATATAATACTGCCTTTATATTATAATAACTAACTGATCAACTAAAGCAATGTTTATACAAACTATATGTATAATAATATATAAATTAAACAAATATATGAACTTATACTGACATATCATATAACTAACAATAACATAAACTATAAATATATATGCATATAATATATACCTTAAACATAAGAAAGAGTAAAGGGTAGCAAGCTTGGTTCAGGCGGCTGGCACAAGGCGCGGAGAGGAGAAAGGGTGGCTCTGCCTTGGATTTGGCTAATGGAGGCCAAGGCAAAAGGGAGGAAGGAGGCGCAGGCTTAGGTTATGATATGGTGGCAGTTGTGGAAAGGAAATGAGTGGAAAAATGGAAGGAAAGTGGAGAATGGGGTTGATGGCATATGTGGGCTTGGTCGGCGGCACTTGGATGGAAAGGAATGCAACTTACGATGCTAGGGCAAAGTGGGACAAGGCAGTGGTCGAAGGGAGTGGGCCGTTGTGGTGGTGATGGTGGTCGAGGAACTGAGTGATGCCGAGCATAGGTCTAAGGTGGATTAACGGCTGCTAGCTGTCGAGTGATGTGGGTATGGAAAATAAAATGGCAAGCATGTTTTAGTTCTGTTATATAATTTTTTTTTATATTATTCATCTGAAGTATGAATAGAAAGAAGGAGAGGATAGGTAGAAGATAAGTAGTTTTTTTTTCAAATCTCAATGCAAAGCTATTTATATATAACAAATGGGTATACTCTATATATTAATTATTATTATAAAATGTTCGAAGTGACCAAAGAGTGAAAAGCTAAAAGCTAAAAGAAAAGTCACCCAACATACAACAATGACATAGCAACGATTAGAGGCTTTGATTTCGGGAAAGTCATTAAAGTAATTAATTTGATTCCTTGGGCTGTGCGTTCAAATTTGAAAAGGCAAGGTAAGTCAAAAGGCATAATTTGTGGTACCATTACAACGAACTGTTCAATCATTTCGTCGTGCATTGGACCTTAAAATACAGAAATAAATATACTATTGAAATCAACACGACGAGGCAAACAATTGGTACACAAATATCAACGATATGACCATCCTATCAAAAGTCAATATTCGGTACCAAAAATGTTGCAAATTCACTGAAAATAAGATAAACGAAGCTAGAGAAGTCCAAATTTGACGAAATGAATTATGATGTCTCTCTCAGAAAATGATTTACAAATTTACTACATAAAAATATTCAGGTTTGGAAAACATTTTATTTACATCAATTTTAACTGATATATATTGAAATTGATAATCAAACATTTTATTTACATCAATTTTAACTGATTTTATCTAAAATTGAAAATCATACAATAAAACTAATATATTTTCTGATAAAATTTCGCCATTTGCTATGTTTAAATAGACGCATACCAAATGTCAAAATTTTATTTTCAAATTCAATTACTTAAATTTCTTAAAAATTCAGTTAAATTACGTTATAAACACCGTTAAAATTTACTGGTCGTTACAAAACATAAGTTGGCAACACTTTACGTCTTTTTAGTTTAGTAATACTTGTTTTGCATTTTAAAACCGTTTTAGTTATTTTCACCGTGTCAACATTTCTACTTCTCGTGTCAACGTAAGTCCTTGTGTTTTTGTTTTTCTAGTATTTCAAATGAAACTTCAACACGAGCTTCAAAAGAAAAAAACAGATGTAATTTCAATTAAAACCTTTAAGAATCGTATCGATTTCAATATATACATATTTTTGAACAGTCGGGTCTTGATCCAACAGATAAACAATGAAGCCCATAGTCTATAGAAAACACCAATGTATATGAATGATTCTTGCTCATAACCAAAAGACGGAACCCAGTGCACAAGGCTCATGTATGATAACGGACTATATGAAGGTCGATAATGTATATAAACTTTTCTTCGCCATGCGAAGAGGCTATTTTCGAACTCAAACATAATGCCAAAAGAAGGAAAAAAAATTAACAGCTGTCTAGAGGGAGAATAATTTTGTAGTTAAATTCAAATTGGAAATTTTAAGAGTAGCTCTAACTTAATTAGCTTGGGAAAGGAATAATGGAATTACATGGCACTAATCCAAAAATAGAGTACTGCCGTTAGTTGTAGAAGAAGAAGAAGAATAACGATGTCTTTTACCATAATGGAGTATTAATCTATTAGGACATAAACACAACTAAAGATTAAATTTCAAATATAACTTTTTTAATTCTAAAATTTATGGGTAATTTTGACTTTTGTGAAAACAGTTAAAATTAATAAGAATAAATAACATATAAATTTTAATCATCCTTTAAATATTGAACATATACCCATGTTTTAGAAGGATTGTAATCCTTCAAGTGTAGAAAAGTTTCTCCATTCACATATTTCATTCTAGTTGCTTTTTAGATTTGATATAAACACTTTTTTTCCAAATTTATATGAAATCTTAAAAGAAAATTGGTTGTTAAAAATATTAATTAACCTGCAATTTGATAAAATATTACTAGACAATAATAAGAGAAAACGTACATTTATTTTGTTTGCCAAGCTTAAAAATAATTAGGCACACCAAACTAAAATTAATTCACTAAATACTAGATAGCTAATTAAATTTCAGACCTACAACAAGGACATGTTCTCTTTAAAGATAACCACTCCATTAAACATGTCTCATGAAACTTATGAGAACATGTAGTTATAACTAATTTTGTACCTATACAGAAATCCTCCATTCAAATAGGACACATTTCTGATGATTCTATATCTTCAAACATCGCCTTCTCTAATCCTTTTAAAGGATCATCTTTTGCTTCTAATTGGAATTTCCTTGAGAGTTGCTCTACATTAACCATCGGTCTTGTTAGCCGTAGATATTCTATATATTGATACGCATCTCTCGATTCTTGTTCAAGACGTCTGCCAATTTGTGTAAAAAGTTGTAGAAATTGGTCCGCATTTATGTATTCCATACGTATCCACCACCTTTTATTAAATACACCCTTATCAGCTCTCTCTATATAATAAATATATCAAAAAAGATGGGACATATTATTTATAAACCTTTAGTAATAGTAGTAACACTTTAAGTTATATATGTTCTACGTCTAATAAACCTTTCTATAATTCATTTAATAGAAATTTCATATCAATTAGACACTCTACCCTAACGCTTATGTATAAGAGGTAAGGAAGTCCAATCGTGATTTTGACATAAGTATCTCTTTTCTTTTAATGCAATCGTGCACTTAATTTTTTTATAATAAAAATGAATTTTTAAATATAAAAGCGGATGAAAAAATTCATTAAAAATGCATTTATTGGGAATAGGAACTTTGATTGATGAAGGCTTACTTGTTTGACCTCATCACTAAATGATAATCTAAAATGAATAAAAAGGTATATTTTTATGGATTTTCAAATAGAAAACATTACTAAAGAAAACAACATTCTTTCTAAGCGAATACAATTAAAAAATACCCATTTAACCTTATGGGATAAAAAATCTTACAGTAAATTTGACATCCCTTTCATACTTCAATATATTATTACAAATCCCAAGTCTAATGGGTAGAAAGCATAATCATTCAGAATAAAATAAAATATTCACAGTGATCGTACACATTAACATAGTCACAATTTCCATAGTTGGTAAGAACCTAACCTTCGATCAAACAACACCAGTTTAATTTTTAACGACATAAGGACCTTCCATGCTGATAGCGTTTCAACAAAAATTAGGGATATGATAAAAAGTAAATATAATTTTTTCACGCAATGGAGTAGTGGATGATAGAGTTAGAGAAGAAGTATGCAAGTTTGACCCACTTTTTTCATTTTAAACCATTTGTAATATTTTAAATCTAAAACATATTTCTATCTTCAATTGAATTGCAATCCGTCTATTTTCCATCTAAATGCATAAAACCTTTTATTATTAATTTCCTATTCAAAAATTAAAAGAATTAAATCTTAACAAGGCTAATATCAAAAAAAAATTGTTGGTATATTGTCTCGAAAATTTGAAAAATGAACCAAAATTGTCGGTTGTATTCTTAATATGAATTTTGAATGCATAGTGGTTATAAATTTATTTTTGCATATATTGTCTTTCTTAAATTTTAGTATAAAAAAAATAAACCTTTTAATTTTATAGTTAATGATGGAAAATGCTATTTTTATCATATAAACCTAACAATTTGGTTCTTGTACAAATAAGAATATGATTATAAAAGAGCAATTCTAAAATAAAATCTGTAAAATTTTAGTTTTGAATATTCTATACACATAAAACATTTATTCTTGATATACCACTGGAGTAAAGTTTTATTTTCCAACCATATTGTTTCGTATCCTTTTGTAAATTCATTACATTTTCCATTTTCTTTTGATTTATGCCTTTTCATTGTTTTGTTAGGTTACAACATTTTCATTTGATTTGGCAAAGTTTTATTTTCCAACCATATTGTTTTGTATCCTTTTGTGAATTCTCGAATCATTTAAAACACGACAATATAAAACGAATGTTCATAGTTTAGGTTTGTACATGAAGTTTCTTATGCAAAGTGTAGCTTCTGGATTATTACTTGAAATGAGATAATGGTTTTATTACATATAACTTATTTCTTGTGCTTCTTACTCGTGTGATGGAGTTGAGTGAAAAGAATAGTGTCCTATGACGAAATTTTAAATATCATAAGATCAAATTCCCATGGCATATACTATAGCTAAATTCAGAACAAAGAGCTAAATAGATTGCACCTTTAGATATGATTTTCACCATAACTTTAACCATATTTTAATGTACAACTTAATTAAACAAATGTAATAATAATGCTTTTATTTATGGCATTGGATGTTTGCAAAGAGAAACATGTATTAACTTAATTTCAACACAAAATAAATGTACAGATTTGCCAAAAGCTTAATGTCTTAAATATATTCATGAATATGTTTATTGTACAAAACATAAGAGAAACGATATATAGTGCTCAAAATTCGTTAATCAAATTATCTATCAAGATGGTCATGAGAAACACAAATGTCTAATGAACTAATGTTAAAGTACAAATGGCACGCAATATATTATTTATATAGGATATAGATGTGGATATGTTGTTTGAGGGGTATTCTGGCATAACCTATAATGTTAAGGTGACCATTAGATTTCAAAACATCCAATCACTATATTTAACGTAAATCTATGTTGCAAATCCAAGCACAAGTTAATATATGTAAAAAAATAACTAAAGTAAAAGCAATTTTGGTTTTGATCAATGAATAAAAATAACAACGAATTGCTTGTAGGAAGAGTAACTTTTTGAAGTGGAGAGCTATCGATAATAAATATATAAATTATAAAAATATAAATAATTTAAGAAAAGAAACAAACCAAACTAACACAATGCCAACGTTGAGACGAAAAATATTTAGCTCTACTCATAAGAGTAGAGGAAAAAATAAATAGATCAAGCTATTACAGTAAATACCTTCATTGGTTTTTACTAATAATGATGCTCAAATGCGGGGGAATGTATATCGGGTGCATTGTATAAACTTTCCTATGTATAACTATAATTTTGTAATGTCATCAGATTGTAATTTTAGCATTATATTGTAAGGTTAAATGTGGTAAAAATATTTGCACTTCTAATATTTTCCAACTAAATTTTGTAACTATATTAAAAACCTAGTGGTAACATTTCTTCCTTTTAAAGACCTCTAACTCGAGTAGATAAAGGTATAAAGCTTTCAAAGAAGGCTCTAGAGCTCATGGATTCAAGCCTCTCGGACATCATAAGTGTCCTGCTTGAATAAATTTTCATTCTAGTTATCAAGAAAATAGTTTATGATCTTTCTTATAGAATTATAAATTCTGAAACTAAAAGTGGATGCAATCATAATGATGGATAAAATTTCTAATGTTTTTATCTATACTTAGAGAGGCAAAACAATATCATGCAAATAAAAATTTATGATTATGAGCATTAAACATTTAGGTTGAGATTGGTTTGAAAACAAGGTTTGTTTTTTACATACGTACTCTAAAATGGATAGAAGATGAGAAGGTAGTAGAAAACGGTTAATTTTGAAAATTCTATAACATACAAAATTGAAGTTAAATTTTTTTCTGCCTTTTGAGAAATATCAAAAATTGTATTCTACTGTCGCTTCTTTCTTTTGCTAAAATGAATATGATATCTCAATTTATCTTTCTCTACCACACAATTTTACATATGTATTGAAAATACGAAACATAAAACTCATTTTCATGCATAAAATTACCGTAAGATTTTAGAGACTTGAAAAGTTGTAGAACATGTAAAAGAAATTTTCATAAGGTATTATACTTCCAAAATGAAGCAACTTCCAAATTCATTAGTATTTTAACTAAAACTTTTGTATTTCTTATTAAAACCCCATGGATAATGTAATATAGATTGACCATGACCATATATATATATATGTGTGTGTGTGTGTGTGTGTGCATGTATGTGTAAGAAACTAAATTCAAAAGGTAACACATGCTTTCCTTACAAAATTTACGATATGTAAATTGAATGTAAAACACTTAGGATTATGAAAAAAAATTATAATAATGAGTATTAGCAAGTAAACTACAAAATCATTACTGAAAATATAAGACGAGTAAAAAGAAAAGCACAAAAAAGAAGGAAAGAAAAACTCACTATGTAGGGATTTGGCGATCACGATAGGGAGAAGAAAATAAGAATGTTGTAAAGTGATAGGTGCTTGTAGAGAAAGAAGATGAATTAGGAATAGAACATATTATCATCATCATTATATAATGTTTGGATGATACAATTTTAAAATATTCTTGCCTTTTACTTTGATATATTTGCCTATTTTTTAGGATCCTATATTGAAAATCTTGTTACCTATTTTTAAGTTTCTTAGATTTCATATTGATAGATTAAATCATTAGTCGCTCATATCTTCATGTGTGCCAAAGTTAGGATAAAATAAAATACAAGAAAAACTTACCAAAGGATTTTTGGATAATTTAGCTTATATGTTATGTTTCTTAATTTTATATGTGAGTAATTTAATCTTTCTCTATTTTTAAATAATACATTACGTATAAAGATTTCTTGAAGGCTATTTTAGGATATATCTTTTTAGTTTTCTTGTAAACAAATAAATTTTGATAGTGTAGTATCTTTTTGTATGTGTATTTATGGAGATTATGATAATTTGAAGATTCTTTACCTTAATTACATGGCAAATTAGACCTTTTTGAGTTTTTCAGTTCGTTTCTAACTAATTATGCATTTATCCATTTAAAATAAAACTCTATGTGTAGTAGGATACGTTTCAAGAGCATTAATTGAATTTCATGGCCAATCAATAAATTATTACTTTATTAAAACAACTAATAATGACAAATATTTAGTAATAAGATTGTTTAACCTTGCGATGCATGTGCATATAAAATAGGTCATTACAAAGACTTTAAGTCGGTAAATTTTAATTTTGTAAATTGTTTTAGAAGACATAAACGGTAAATTAGCTAGGAAAAAAATAAATTTTGGCACAACTACAATTTGAACATATAATTATATTCACATATGAAAAGTTTCACTTAAGAATAAATGTAAAGATTTATCTTGAATAGTATTAGAGGCCATTATCTTTAATTTTGTTACAACAACACTTTTAGAACTTCATGGTCCGGCCAAAAAGTTGAAAATCAACTGAAAATGTATTTGCAATGTTTAAATAGTGAACTCGTGTGTCATTAAAAGAAAGCTTGGACTAACAATTAGATAGAGGCACCCCCTACCTAAACAAAAATGATCTAGGAAGACCGATTCCCGACTTGCAGATTTGGGTAAGGAAAAATGTTACGAAGACCCGATCAAGTGCGACCTGACCTGAAAGATCAAACTTAAAAATTCAAATATTTCGATTTCTAAAGATATCAATAAACCAAATAGAACCGACCCAACTAGATCCAAATCATAGATCAACTTGGGATTTAGGTTTAAACTGTGTAGTTCGCGTTAGGAAAAACATAACCAACCAAATCAAGTCTGAGTCCAAACCAACCGAAATAATTACTACCATTGAAAAGAGATTTACTATGACTTAATTTTCGGTTGCAAAGTTTAAATTCCCGATGCAAAAACATTAAGTGACTTTTGGTTTGAAAACAAGTTTTGCGTATTTAACCTGTACCTTATAGTGCACAAAAGAGGAGACTGAATTGATAAGAGGTCGACTTAGAAAATTGTTTTAAGATATAAAATTAAAAATGATTTTTTTCTTATTTTCAGCATTTTAAAAAAAATTAAAAATCTATTTTCCTTCTCCTCTACTTTTTGTTGGAACCGCTAAGATTTTTCAAACGCTTTATTCGTCTACAACCCATTTAGTGTATATATTGAAGATATAAAACTCGTTCTCGAGCCAAAGGCCAACTTAGTATTTTCATGTGTTTAACATCCTAAGAGCCCGTTATTTCTTTATTTAATGTTTGTAACTTTTTAAATTCATCTTTTATGGTGGTATCTTTTCTAGTTTAATTTTTGGATGGTGCCGATTTAATCAGATGCATGAAACATGTAATTTAGGGAATAGGATCCAAATGCCCCAAAAACAAATTATATATCTATATACATAGATGCAAAATACTAAAAGTAAATCAACAAATCTCATCAACCAACAAATTTGACAAATTTGATTAGTAGGAAGAAAATGCTAATTTGACTGACTTCTTTATGTATATTAGGACAAAACTGACGATAATGGAACCCAATTATGAGCCCCACGTTTGGGGTATTATTTTTATTTTATTCTTCATGCATGGAATTGTGAGCCATATGGTTTGACTTGGTGTTAAGAGAAATTAGTAATATTTGAAAAAAAACAACTCGAAAAAGGTCTAACTTGAAAATCCCAAAACTACAAATTGTCGGATATATCATTAGACAAAGTTGAAATTTTGTAAAATGTTTGGAATTTTATATAACATAAAGTACTGTTTCCTTTAGGAAAATTATTTAAGAAAAGATTTGAATTCCTAGAGGAAAAAACTATACTTCTACGAAATTCATAAAAATTCAAAATTTCCTTTAATTTTGCTGTTGAAAATTTGAAAAAAAATTAAAAAGTGTAACAAAATTATCAACTATTTCTCAAAAAACACTTAAAAATATAAAATTCTTTCATAAAAAAATATAAATTTTTGATGTATAACAAAAAGTTCATGTTCGTGATATTTTCATAATAGTTACATTTTTTATGTAGTATCCAAATACTAGAGAACGAATACAGGTTCCTTTCCACGATTGCTCTTGCAATTATACGAGTGTACAATTACAATAAACACAACAATGTTGTTTTCATCCAAGGAGTAATTTTGGACTCTGCATATCATAATCTATTTTGCTCATTAATTTTAATGTATTTTTTTTTTTTTTTGAACTGGTACTTTATATACAACAAACCATTTGGACAACATATCCCATTTCAAATAAACATTCGAAAGCAAGTTTCGAACTTGTGACATTCTGCACCAAAGCCGAATCAATTAACCACTTGGACAAAGGTGCTTGTCAATTTTAATGTATTTTTGTTTTGATATAATCGATACATATTTATCTAAAATAATAACCTATGTTCAAAATTAAATATGAATTTAAACTATTTTCCTAATTTATATTTTTTGCTTTAACTAATTGAAAAAAAATGAAACCCAAAATTCAGAACTTGCATTTTCAAAAATATTTATAATATATTTATAGTCTCAATTTCAATTTACCAAACAATACTAGAAATAGTTACTTAGATAAAAATATATGTATCTGATCTTCCTAATGCAATATTTTTTAATTTAATATTATTACATAAATATATATACTAAAATAAATAAAAAATTAGATGCTAGAAAATCATGCGATAACTTCTTCTGGTTGATTAGATGTATTGCTTATACATGTGAATGAAAACACATCCTCAAAACAAGAAATCAAAGAAGTAAAAAAAAAAAGCACCTCTACATGTTGCCTATTGTTTTATTGCCACTTTATTATTAACACCCAATATTTGATTCCAGATCGAGAGAGAATGATCGAATTCTTCTATATTTTCTAACTTGGAATAATTAATAAGTCTTAGCATATCCTGAGAGTTCAAGGAGTATGAATTGGGCATAATCCATGTCAAGATATGCCACACACACTTAAAATGATCTTTACTAACAGTTGGAATATCATTATTGATACTTGGAATATAAACACAGTTTTTTTGGTCTGACCCTCGAATTTCTCAAAATGTCCTTTACATCCGAGCTCATAGAAAAATTAAAAAAAGAGAAATAATAGAAATTTTTTATGAATATTTATCATCAAAGGCACATGAACTTATTAGCCATTAATTTTTTAAACAAATTTTTGTTAGTAAATGCATCTGGGAAACTACAGTTGATAGAACTCTATCTGTAACTATTATTTAAAGAGCCGTGCCTACTACCCTGTCCCGTTTTCTACATCGTATCAGTTTTTAGATGTTGAAAATTTAAAATAAGTATATTGCAACAACCCACCTTTTTGATCCTCGGAATTCAACTCTAAAACATCTACGGTATTCACATGCTGAACATCCAAGTGCTGGAAAGAAAGATTAGTGTGGTAAAAGAAAAGAAAAGATTGAACAAATTCTCATAACACGATGAATAATCTATAATATACAAATGATCTTTTCAACTCATCTTCTAAAACTCCAAATTTTCCAGCTAAATCTGGTAATATGATCGGGCTAACCGGAGCATTATAAGAAAATAAGGCTCAGATCAGTCCGGTAACCAACATGTGAATTACAATCAAATGAATTTTTAATATTTAAAAAACAACTCAAAAATAAAGGTATCTTGTAAGACCACGTCGCACATAAACACGGACAGGTTTTTACCTTAAGGTAACCGAACGATTTTATATGAAATCTTTTGTAAGGTTTAAAATAATTATATAACATAGTTAAAATGTTTGCATTTAACATACTTAGATACAGCACGTCACTAGGACAACATATCACAAATCACTTGTTAATATATGTTCGAATCATGCTACGATGTTTCGAACTTGTGACTTCTTGCACCAAAGTTCAATCACTTAAATGTCGGGACAATGGGGCTTGTCAACATTCCAATTGTTTGGCACAACTATGTCTGTAAAGGCACATATTGGAGATTAAATTCCATCAATGATAAGGTAACTGAGGTACCGCCTGCCATGATACATCTCTGGACAATGTACCAAGGACCTCAGATGGATCCCCTACCAACATAAAACTAGCTGCCCCTTTAACGTGGCCTACAGGATTACATCTTACCACGGGCACCATGGCCACAAAAAACTTGCACCAGGTCGTGGCCCCACTCTTCCCTTGTGCATGCCTACAAAATCCATAGATACTAATTCTAGATCGAGGAATGACAGCTCCTAATGGTAGCAAACCAATGCATATCCTTTATTTTAGTCATTACTGGGTTGTGAGGCTTATGAGGTAACAATTACCTTTTTCCTCTCTTAGCAAATCTCACATGGAATGCTAACACTCCTCTCGAAGAACAATGAAATACCAGCATTCATACATACAAGTTGTTCAAGTTATGAACAAACCGAAGGCACTACTACTACACATCCATTTTTGAATCTCCCTCGGGACTAGTAGCAAGTAGCCCTTGCACTTCAAAGAATTCCACCATCTCAAGTTAGTCACAAACCTCTTCCAAAGTGTTGGACTCGTATATGGTTTTTGAGCGGTTGCAGTTTCAAGTCATCCGACATAAGTACACTCCCCTGCTTATTGGTCACTCTAAAAGCAAATCGATATTTCTGGTAAACTCAACTTCGGTTCTTTTCAAAATAATAAAATAATGTTTAAGAGTGGAGATCGCCTCCTAACCGTTTAAGCAGACAAATTTTCCTTTAAGTTGTCCTAGGAGAACAAAATGAGATTTATACACATAATGTAGCCTCATCCAAGATAATTGTGTCATATAATCTTCATGTTTCTCCTAGATATTTTCAAAGTTATATTTAACTAAGATTTGATAGTCTACTATTTAACTATCAAATAAACAACAATCATACATCGATTTAATCTCCAGAGGTATATTTGACAAAGATTTGATAGTCTGTTAATCAATTTAATATTGCTAAAATAATTAACTAAGCTATTCACACCAACACACCACCAATCAAAATCCCATGGCCGAAAAAGCATGTAATGACCCAATTTTTTGACGCCCGAAAGTCGACAGCAATACATCCACTGTATCAAATGCGTCACAGTCGAATGCCGAAAAATCGAACTGTTAGGGTTAAAGAAGAAGAAGATAGAAGAGGAAACAGAGAACAATAACAGAATCTCACATTTCGCAGCAGAACAAATATAATAGAGAAATGAATAATCTTTAAAAAAAGCACTAAATCAGTTTACACATACATTATCAGAGTTTACAACAACACAAAACAACACTGGTAGTTATTTTAACTTGCTTACTTAGAAATTTTGACTTGCACCAACCCAAACGCAATGGACACTATATAGTATAAGTGATACGTCTCGCCATCCAACTTGCTCCTGATCTCCACAACATCTCTTTTCTGACTTCGCTCCAGAATAACTGATAACCTGACTTTAGGCTGCCCGTGTGGAAAATTGTGGGCACCAAGATTTTAGAAAGGGAACTAAACTCCGAGTCAGTCTTGGGACTGGTGTGAGATCTTAAAAACAGTTATTTTCACAAAGAAAGGAAGAGAAACCCGCTATGCTTTTGGAAAATGAAACTACCATAAGGCTTCCCGCGACACACACAATGAAAACGCACAATTGGAGGAGATTTCTCCTTATGATAGTCAAACATGCTTGATACGCGAAATTCTTTTTAATATTATCATTAGTGCATTGTGCAGAAAACATTTCGAAAGTATAATATTAATCTTGGCTAGCATACAACCATTGTTGTATGCCTACTATAGCTACCATGGTTAATAGCAGGTTACCGCCACATTCCATGGCAAGTTATACAACTAAAACAGTAAAGGGCGCGTATTGTTTCTTTGGATTTCCAACAAATGGTCAGGCTAAGGAACTTCCTACTACCACATGGGTAAGCCTTTGGAGGGACCCCCCAAGAACTTAACCAACTCTCTGCCAACACAAGGCCGGGTTACCTCTGTAACTAGGAAACTACTACACGAGTATGCCATCCCCCGCTCGTTTGCGACCTTTATCCGAGGATCCTCAACCACAAAGTAACAACCACAAAGTATAATAAATTTGCAGCAACCACATAGGTTAAATATCTGGGATCCATACCATGATACAACCCTTTTCCAGAAGGAAATGACATACCTTCAGGGGGCGCTACCCCCAAATAACCTTGCCGCATCCTTCCAGTTTTGACCATTTCCGGGTTGTGAGGTCCGATGAGGTCACGTCCACACAACTACAATTTTCACAAAGTCATGCTTCGATCAACAAATGATCAGCAGCACTTCATATGCCACATTACCAAATTGGGAATGTATCACTAGAAGCCATCAACTACATAACCTCTGAGCTCGTACTTCTCAGAGAAGGGTTTTAAGCTAAAAGAATGAATTCTTCGCCACCAATAGAAATGTATTTGATAGAAACCAGCTTTACATTTCAAAGTGTAACATCAGACACACAACCATACAAGTCCGTTCCGAGATCGAACGGAACCGAAGGCACTTCAAAAGAAGCCCTTGCAATTCGGATATTCGCTAATCATTTCCGGAATCCCCATCACAAAGGATGATAAAATATCTATACCGGAGCAAGCCAGTGCAGAGACATTCGACAGGTAATCCTTTCGCTTTTGAAAATATCCGGTCTTCAACACCATCTTCAAATGCAATCCCATTTCGTCGTATCATTATTCGGAATGGGTTTTATGACAGAAAGTGCTCTCCCGGCTAATCCGAATAACGAGCGCTTATTTTAAAAATAAGTTTTACATTCATATTTCAAACAAATCACAATAATTTCCATTTTGATCTTTTAAACAAAAGATCCATCACAATCAAAAATGTTCGATGTGGTTTTCGAATATCCATTTGGAGTTCAGCCCTCGGTCGCATCGAAATTCAAATGCCATTAAAAAGGCTAATATTGATAGTCGGTTATTTAACTATCAATCGTCATTCACAACAATCGCTGGTTTTCAAATAATTTCCCCCAGTTATTATTTTCAAAATATCTTCGCAAGATATAATTTTAACACTTCAACAGTTTGAAAACAAATTTTCAAATCACTTTTCACCTTCCAATCTTTTGAAAACAAATTTAAAATCGCCTTACTCACATGGAATAAATTTCCAAATATTCATTTAATTCCACTGAAAATTTGCCGAATTCAAATATTTTACAATCATTTAAATTACTTATCCAAACATATATACTTCGAAATATTTAAAATAAAACTATTTTTAAACACTTACTTAAATACTAATTATGAAAATATTATACTAATACCTCATATGATACTTCAAGTCCAAACACTTTTAAAATAATTTATTCGGTAGAGTATATCTAATTACATAACCACCTTCTAAATCAAATATTAATTAAATCTTTAAAACAATCACTTCTAAAATTAACTTAAATAAATCTTTACTTTAATGATTTAGAAAAAATTTACAAAATACTTTCTTCACAAATATTCTTTTACAAACCATTCTAGAACTTTAAAATTTATATTTTAAAGCTACTTTCAAAGCATACTCGGCTTTTCAGAGGAAATACACTTTCCATTACAAAATGGTCCATTTAAATCAAATAATAAACCGTTCTCAATTTATTTTAAATTTACGTCCCAAATCCGTAAATTTCTTTCCGCACTTTTAAAAATAAAACAATATTTATTTTAAAAACAAATTTCCCTTTCTTTCATAGAATTCCCGTTGTGAATTTAAATTTTCAAAGATCCATTGATATACGATTTCCAAATCGATTTCCAAATATTCACTTTCAAACACCAAATCAAATTTCCAAATTGATAAATATTCACTTTCAAACACCAAATCAAATTTGATTTCCAAAATCATTTCAAACACCAAATTAAAACCCGAATTTAATTTCTAAATTTATTTCCTTTTTAAAATAAATTCCTTTATCACTTCCAAACTATTTAAAAATCCAAATTTTAAATGAATCCTTCGACTATTAAGCAATATTTCTCAAAACCCATTTATTAAAATCTTTTCGCATATTTTGGAATTTATCCAATATGATTTTAAAAATAAAACTTTATCCTTTTAAAAATTCCTTCTTTTAAATTTATCCAATTCAAAAATAAATTTTTACTATAAGCTTTCTACTTAAATTTCAAAAATCCAATTTCATCTATTTCTAGTATCCTACGATACCAAAAATATATTCGGCTAAATTCAACCCTTCAACGATTTAAATCGCAATATAATCACTCACGGGTTATATATAAATAAACGCACAACATATGAAACAAAATCAAATGTTTGTGGAATCCAGTTGGATCCCTCCAACCTGTGTCCCTGAATCCACAGACGTTAGCACAACAATTAAATACCCATTCCACTTCGAGGTGGAATATCGCTGTATATGGGATTAAATAATATGATTCGCTATTATGGGGCGCATAGGGTCTATTTCAATCCAATTGACAATAATAATCATCCAAGCACACAATCAATAATTTTAAATCTATTTATTTAAAATTAACCAAGCATCAATTTTTGAGCGAGAAGTTCTCACCTTTTGCAAACGCATGCAATACATTTTCTTTCTAGCTTGATTTCTTTCAGATATTGACCTTGTATAAAAAATTATATAATTTTTTATTAATATTCGAAATAATCAAATAGTTAATTACCGTTAAATAGTTTAATTAACTGATAGTTTTATTTAAACCAATTTCTCCATAAAAATTTATTTAAAAATTAAATTTAATCTTTGGTAACTAAAATAATTAAATAAGTTAATTAAACTAATTATTCACCATAATTCTTATTTTTAAATATCTAAAACTAAATTTGGAATTTGTATATGTTAAAAATCTGCAAATTTAAAACTAGACCGTAAACAATTTTTACTGTAAAAATATATATATATACATATATACTTATATTTTTATTTTTATTTTCTCTTTATTGTATAATTACTTTCGTAATTTATATATGTATTATTTAAATAAACTTTAAATTGGAAGAAACAGATTCAATACCTTACAACCACCGTGCGCGCATATCACCTCAAGCTGCCCTACGCTGCAAACCCCCTCGTCGCGAGCCATTTCTTCGCCGCCGCGCCTCTAACGCCATCGCGGCCAATCACAACCATCCATCAGCGAACGCATCATACTCGCCTACCCTAACTTCAGCTCAATGCTGTCGCTATCGCCTCGTAGCTATCGACGAGGCTCCGTGAATCCTGCCGCGCTCGCCACCGCCATCGAATTTGAGGCCATCGAGCTTCCATCTTGTTGCCGCTTCGATTCGAACTCGGCTAATTCAATTTCTTTCTTAATTGGCTTCGGGCATTTTTTTTCTTTTTTTATTTGATACGAAATCGAACGAGAGGAACTGAAGAATAAAAAAAAAGGGGAACGAGACTTGTAGGATTCAATTTTTTTTCTTTTCAAATTTGAACGGTAGGGTCTGCAATTTCTTCTTTCATTTATGTTTTTTTATAAAAGAAACGAATGTGTGTGTATCTTTAACGAACACGTGTTCTAATTCAAATGATAAGTGTTGGGATGAGGTCTAAAAATTTAAAGGGAGATATATTTTATATTTATATTTAAATTCAAATTCAAATTTTAAATCCAAATCGCCTCGATAAATGCAACTTAAAATCTCGATCTCCTATCGAGGCATGCTGCCAGCAGTTTATAATGTTATAACACTATTCCGAATGCAATGGAAAATGTTCTGGGTCCAAATTCGATCGTATGGAGAAAATAGCTTTTTTTGAATCAAATTATTAAATTAATTTCGATAAAAATTCCAATGCGTTTGCTCATCGCACGATCATAGGACAACTCCGAATGCTATGAAAATTGAAATCCGATAATAAAACATTATTACAGATCCAATGGAACTGGTTTCGTTGAAATCCGAGATTGTGCCTTGGAAGGCTATTTTTAAATATCGATTCAAACGATAAATTTTCAATACTGAACAAAACATTTCCAAATTCAATTCCGAAGCTTCCATTATCTTCATTATCATCAAAATAAATTTTACAAGCCTTTGAAATATTTTTAATTAGCTTAAAATTGAAGATACAAATTTTTTACCCAACTTTACAATATTAAATTTTAAAAATTTAATTGCCAAATTCATTCTGATATTTGAAATTCAAGTTAAAATAACTTTCAAATATTTAAAATCAATTAAATATTTCGATTTCAAATGTCCAAAACTCTGGATCGTCACAATCTTCCCCCCTAAAAGAATTTCGCCCCGAAATTACTAGTTAAGAAGAATGATCCTTAATCCGTTTATTATTTTTCCATAAACCCAAATAGTTTTATCAACATGCCAAAACAAATATTTTTATTAGAGGCCCATTATCATTTCAACTAACTTTCCAAAACCTTCCATAAATTCCAAATAAAATTGTTTTCTTAACCATTCAAATTTAAATTTAAATTCAATTTTAAATTTTCAAATTTTTCTCAAAATTTTTCTTAGTCTCTAAATTTCTAAAAAATTTCGCCAACATCTCCTTTGCGCGGCTAGCTCGGTACGACTTCAAAATTCCACAATGGGCCCCAAGATTTCGTTGCTTCTGGGTTTGCTTTGTAGAAGTTGAAGAATTCAATCAAAGTAGATGTTTGGTTTTTTACTCTTAATTTGATAGCATCCATCGAGTCTGCTGGGTCTAAAGTGACCTGGTGCATTCGAGGAAGATGAAGTTGTAAACGAATAACTGATGGTTTTTTTCAAGCACAGGGAAACCAAAAATATGACATGCCGCTTCAGAAGGGCTTATGTATCTTGAGTCAAGATACTGCTTTATTTCATCTTCTTCACCCATCACAACAGTTGCTCGATCATGGCCCTTATATATATACTTGTGTATATATTTTATAGCCCGCACGCTTGCACATCCTTCAATATTTATATGACAATTAAACATCTCTAAAAGGTTTGGATTATAAGGAACAACATCTCTATTATCTACCGGCATTCCCTTCCCTTCAAAATAATTCCCATCATTGCGTCGACGAGATATTGGATACCCGTCTTTATTCATTCTTGTATTATCAGCCCAGTCCCTTGGATAATGTTTCGAACATTTTCCATTTTCCATACATGGAGCGAGCTTGTTACCTTTACACGGTCTATGCACCATACACTTTTTAATGGTTTCAAAAAGTAATGGATGTTCCTTTTCATCAGGAAATTCTGCAGAAATCAAATTATTAACTTGATCCACCGTTCGTAATTTGTCCATGGATTGTAGGAAAAAAAGTGCATGCATATGTGGCAAACCCCATTTTTGGAATTCTATGGTATACATATGTGCAGCGATTGAACCAAAAATGCGGTTTTTATAAATTTCATCCATTAAACTTCTTCGTTTCAATTCAAACACCCGAGCAATAATGTCCGAACGATCATTAGGTCTTTGTTTTGGTTTCAAAGCTTGCTCAATTTCTGGCCAGCTTGGATTCGCGGTCATTGTTAATAAGATATTTGGGTGATTGTTATATCTTGTTATTGCTAGAGAGTCTTGATATATTTCGTACATATGTCTAGGAGTACCAATATAAGTGGATGGTAAGACAAATCTTTTACCAATTTGATCTGCTTGTAAGACGTCTGACTCAATATTAGTAATTCGACAATATAGATCCTTATGCAGCTCGGTTTGATGAGTCCTAGCCCAATATAATCGATTTTGTTCAGTACATGCCGAACCATCTACAACAAATTCTTGAAATAATTTACGTGCACGCAAAATTGTGGAATATTCACCCTCTCTTTCAAAGAGCCGATAATAGTAATATGGTTGTTGAGTCAGTCTTTTACTACCAGGACAGTTTAAAGATGGATTCCATTTCATATGATTAATATCCCAACCAAGATAACCTTTTGGCAAAAGTAGAACACAGTGAAGGGGTAGGTAAGCGGGATGGCATTCACTAATCCTCTCCAAGTGTGTACCTCCTTTAAGGTGTATTACAATATCCCTAGTTCTGCTGATTTGAGAACCATCACCAGGCAAGATAATAGCTATTTCATCAGTTGTTGGCATGTTATAGACACGTTTGTCATTTGTTTTATTATATTGAAGACGTAAGGGTAAATCATGACCTTCTTTAGCTGACTTTATTAAAATACCATATGCTTGAAGATATAATTTTGTAAAGTCGTTATCTCTAAGAAGAACCCGTTGAATTATTTCCAAAACTTGCTTACTAAGTCGTTTATTTCATTCATGTCTAAAACTCAAGGCAGTGCTTAGATTGTAGATATAAAGTTGTGAATAGACAGGTGGACTGCCAATATCGGGTAATAATGCACCTGTCCTATGTCGTAATTCTCCGTGTATTGTAAAAGACTTAATCCCTCGTGTACTAAGAGTTCTATCACCTAATTTACAACCAAGACTTGTAAATGCATTTTTGGCATTATATTCTCGAATATATTCCAAAAATGAATTAGACAATGAATCATTTCCATCGTATAGTTGTCGAAACTCTAGTGGAGGTGGTGTTAGCGAAGGCAGTTTTACCTTACCAGATTTGCAACATATTCCAAAAATAGGGTTACATATAGAAGTACCTTTCAAACGCTCATCAATCCAGTGAAGAGCTTTGCAGAATGGGCATGGTATGTTCATTATCCCAAGAAAATGATGTCTGATATGTTGCGGATGATAAGCAATGTTGCCTTCTACAAAGTTTGACCGTCCTATTAGTTTTGAAACCCTTTCTCTGTCCCTACGTCGCTTTTGAGCAATAGAGCGGTTTGATAATGTACTAACCATGTCATCTTTTATCAACCTAATAAGATAGAGTAAAAGAGGAGGAGGGTATTTAATTTACATTCAGGATATAGCTTTGTAATTAATTTAGTAACCGTATGTAAGTGGTGATAGACTTACGTGCTGATGTTAGCTGGGTTAGACGTATGTTGACTGAATCTATACTCTTCACTGTATTTGTTTGCTTCTTCAACAATAGTTTCGAAACATTGGGTTGTGTTTGCATTATTTGAGGTGGAACATGCATATGGATGATTGAGTGAGTAGTTTTGAGCTTCAATGGTTGAAGTTGTATTAGTTGTCACCTTTTCCTTTTGTCTATGCAAGGTTTGAGCAATCGAACGATTTGATGGTAAACTTGACCTATGACTACATATTAATTGTAGCAGCATGGGAAAAAGTGTTAGAGAATCACTATTTACAATGACATTTGTTGTAACGAATATGATTTAAATATGATGCATGTGTAAGTAAGAAGAATAAGTACTTACCTCGAGGTGTTAGCGGATCTTTGGTTAGTGCTGTTGTGACTCGCCAAAGGAGTATTGTTAATCTGTGGAAATTAACAGCATGGGTGAGTTTTGTACAGTGTATGTAAATATAGATTGTACAATTAACAAACCTTTGAACGGTTAGAGTTTTCCAGATTTGAAGTGAAACGATGGTTGATATTAGAAGATGAAGTAGAATTATCATCGGTTGCCATACCACTTGATGTCAGTAGTTGAATAAAATGTGGGCTATCTGTTGTGCGTTAGATTTGAAGTTAACATAACTTTATGGTCATGGTAAGGTAAAAAAATGCAATTTTATAGACCAAAAACTATAGTTGATTTTTTAATGAGGTTGTACCTTTGACTACTACTATGCTTTCACAAAAAATTACTGCAATGTGACATTTGAACTGTTTGTGAATTTCAGAATACTGGTTTGGTGTAGATAGAGGTGTAATCATAGTGTGAAGTAATCCTATACGTAGAAAATGTACATAATGCAATGAATGCTATTTGCACAGTAACCGATGTTTAAATGGTTATTTTTTTATCATGGTTGCAACATAAAACTTAAATCATTACCGTGTATAATAATGTTTCATTTTAGTATTAATAACATGAATTTTGGTAATCTAACCTTTCTAGTAATGTCATTATATAATTAATTGTCTTTATGGTGGTATATGTCAACAAACATTGATGTACTATCTTGCAGTTGTGAATATGAAGTTTTTGGTGGGAACTTAGTACACTTATTAACATTAATCCACTTGAATGTACGGTAGATTATGTTTTGTAAGCTATCAAGTTTGACAAAGTTGCATGGAATGAGTATTTTTAAAGCAAATGTTGTTCTCATATTGATTTTATCATCTTGTGCTTTACATAATATGTATACTGTGCTAGTAAATGTGAATATTATGATAAGGAAATGTACTTGCAAATGTGAATAACATCAACTCCAATATTATTATATACTCGAAGTTATTCACATTTGCAGGTACATTAGAATTGAAGTGAAAGTACACAATATTATTAAACAACATGGGGTATATGGTGGGTATGCTCACCCAGAAGCATGAAAATATAATGTTTGATAATACAATAATGTGCAAACGCATGCTCTTAAAGCAACGTACCTATAAATATGAACAATTGCAGGTGTGTCTACAGATAGAGAATGAGAATATTGAAAAGGCGATTGGGTTAAATGGAAATGACGTAATAATTTACTTTTCTTAAGTTAATGAATTAGCTCAAAAATTGAATCCTTCTATCATTTTTATGGGAAGTTTGTAGGTAGAATTAAGGTGGAAGGGAGAGAAGAACTGAATGCTGGAGGTGGTAGGGTCAATTTTGCAACTTCTTTCAAGTAGTGGGTATGTATATGCTTTATTTGTTGCTGACTTTTCATTCACATATGTGTGCGCATAGACTGTTTGAATCGGTAATCCAACTATTAATTCTCTCTATTTTTCATATATTCCAGCACTGTTCTTTAATTTACGCTTACATGTGCCTTCATTTATATTTTATTGTTGGTATAATCTTAATCATAGGCAATAAATAAATGATTGATATAGAGTAGTTATTAATGGAAAATGGATTTTATATTCTTTTCTGAAAGTTTTTGTTGTTAAAATTGACATCAGCCATTTCATCTAATTATGTCAATCTTAATATTTTTCGTAGGTATAAAGGCATTCATACTTTACATAAATACCGTGTAGTTTTGTTTTTGTAAGATGCATACTCTTCTATTTTTCATTAACTTATTAATTGTCTAAACCATTTTATTTAATGCTAATTGTAATGTGCGTTGTCAATATTATAGTACATATATTTCTTTCTGTCAACATGGGAGTGATTAGAGCATTTCTTTCTCATGTAATTCATGGTACTATGGTAACAGTAATTAAAGGTTTTTACTACTTTATACCTATGGAGCCCACTTCATTTCTTACGCAAGCTGTAGCTTCATAAAGTGAAAGATGGTTATTTTACTGGCCTTTAATTTGTTACTATTTCTGTCTTCTGTTAATTTTTTTTACAGCACACACTTCGAAGAAGTAACAAAAAAATTGTTAGCAAATTCAAGATTGTAACAATTGTAGGAAGAATTATAAACCAAGACAGAACATGCAAAAGTGATTTCAGTTGAATACATAAGTAGAAGCATCACGAAATTTTACTTTAAACATAGCAAAAAAATTCAAGTTGTGGACAGTAGTAACCCAATGAAACAAAAAAACGTGTGCATGGATTCAAAGTCTTGATATTTTCTAGCTTTTTCCAGTTATGCTAATCTTATTGATTTGAAAATCATAATTCAATATATTTTATCCTTAAGTTATTTTTGTACGAATTTCATTTTGCATCGATGTAACGCACAGGCTTCTCTACTAAACAGCAAGCAAAATATGCAACATATCATACAGTAAATATATGACGTGAACTTCAGATAGTATATAGTTAACATGTACTACAAAATAAGCATGTTTGGAAAATGATTTAGCATTATAGTACGGATAGAAGAATAAACAGAAGATCAAAACGTTTTTTGACTATCACTGAAATAAGCATGAAAACAAAGTTTGCAGCAAAGAAGGAAAGACAAAATATAATACATGACAAATACATAATTAAAACGTAGCAATGAAAACAGTAAAAAAAAATCCACATAAGCTAATACAATGAAGGTAAACTATATGTGAGGATATGAGTGGTTGAAATGTGGTAGATAGGTTAAAACCTATTTGTAGCATGTAAACATTTGTTTAAGTACACATAAAAAGGTGTAGTTGTCGATGACCACGTCCGTACTCCAATGTGATGTTTGCAAGTTAATCTGCAAATAGGAATAAGTAAACAGATGGTCAAAACAACATAGAGTTAAATTGTTAGTAAAAAAAATAAGAAATATAGGGTTAGACCGAAATATTTTTCACTGACCACTCATTAGATCGTATCATTTTTGCCATGTTCTCTTTGTGTGCCATTACTGCACAATTCCAAATCTATAGCATGAAGTGAATAATGTATATTAGGAATCTATATAATTAAATTTCATAAGGCCATAGTATGTTAATATTAGAATACATACTTCACTTCCCAGACTCGTTCTCTATATTGGCCACGTGGTTTTTGGAGTTCCATAAGCTGCCTTGGATAAACATGTCGGCCCTTCAAGATTTGGGTCAGTATTATATACTGCTAATTATAAAATAAAACATTGAAGTATGTAATTAAAAGAAGAAAATTTACATAATTATCAAATACGTAGACATTGACTCCATATTCCTGTAGAAGATCTACAATTTCATAAACAATCTCATCTCCATCCGCCCAAATATTGCCATGAATGATGAGGTTGCTAAATAGTTTTGCAGCTTGCTGTCGTGTAGATTGTATATTTGACATATTTATCGATATCTTTAATGTATATTCTACCTGTACAAAGGGAAAGTTGTAATTAATTGTATAGTATATCGAGCATGGGGAGGGGAGGAAATACTTTATGAAGGAACATATTTGTCAGTGGTAGAAAAGTTAAGGAAATTAATAAAGATGATACCTTTTGGAAGAAGAACTAAAATTATAGGAAAAATGGCGACATTAGGATAATTACTGTATAGTTTTTTGTTGCAATATATATAAAACGGTTTGCAAATAATTCGTAAATTAGTATAATAGTACATTCCCTTTTTTCAGGTGGTAGTGGCGTAGCATGAGTTAAGGTGGAATGAGTGAATATATAAATGCTTGTTATGGAATGATGTTACAGTGTTACAATTGTGGTAGTCAGAGGAGAAAATGATATTTAATTTTGTTTGCTCAAAGTAGGCCGTGTTTGAATATATATATATATATATACATATATATGTATGTATGTATGTTAATGTAATAGATGAATGAATTTTTTACGTAAACTGTACCTTGTGCATGTCTAGTTGTTTGTGGTAAATAAGAATGGGGAACAGAAGAAGCAGAGAACAGAACATGCACTAAAAAAGGAGAAGTAAAAAAGAGCTGTACCTAACTAAGGACGTGGGGCAATATAATAGTAAGTTGGTTACCAATTTAGTCATAAGTGGATAGTGGTTTATTGCAATTCATTCTGTAGTTGAATTAGTGGGAAAAAAATATGAGCATTAAATGTTTAATTTTGCATGTGGATAGAAGAATGGGTTGTACGGAGGATGAGAAGATGTTACATGGTGTGTGTGTAAAGTTTTCCTAGTAAATGGTGTAATGCCGCTGTATAGTAATTCTGTGTAGTGTACCCTACTTTGAAATAAGTTGGGTCATTATGTACCATGCATGCAGCAATCTAGCTTCATTTGTCATATGTTTTCTCTTTGTAATTTATCAATCTCTCTACATACATGTATGATGGTTATGTGTTTGTGGACACGGTGTTAGGAACAGGAAAATTTAGGATAAGTGATTATGTTACTGTATTAGTAAAAAGATGGAAATATAAATATTGTATTTGTTTTATTTGCAAGATTTAGTGTATGCTATAATGTTGTATTTTAATGAGAAAACAAATAATATGGAAAGATAATTTAAATAGTACCACAGATTGGAAGTATTGTAATTACTGATTTGTAGGTTTATCATTATAGTCTAGTCATAGGAATACGTACAAAAAAAATCAAATTAGAGAGATATTTTGTATTATGATGAAAATAAGTTTCCTCCTTTAGTACACTGACTGTGCACATTCTTGTTGGATATGTTAATTTAATTAACGGAAACTATTTGTGTATGCTTATATGGTTGTAGGGTAGACAGTTTTGCATACTGTTATATGTTCTGCCGTATCTTTTGGCACAATAATGAGTGGGCTAAGAAGTCCATATTTGTAAATCTATCATTTGTATGAAGTTGTGCAATTTATTTGCGGTTGCATAAAGCAAGATATGAATGAATAGTCATCTATAGTTTACTATGAAAAGAATATTCAACCTTAGCTTGGATAAATAATGTAACAATTGTAATTGTGTCATATTAAAGGAAGGCAATATATAGAGGTAGTCACAACTAAGCAATAACATACAACAGAAACTATTGCTGGAGCAACATTCAGGTTAACACCAAATATGAAGTATCATTCCAACTTCATATAGATAAGTAATGGCACTGATTTTGAGCAAAAAGATGCATCATGTTGGTGGATGAAATTCTAGACCAAGATGAGTGGAAATGCGAAAGACTTAGTTTCCTTTTTCACTTGAAATCCGAAATTGAACACGTGCCCTTATACCGTGACAATGATGATGACTATTGCCATCAGACATGCAGTTGAAATAGAGAATACAAATTTAAATAGGTATGGAACTCGACTCGTACTATTTTTAAGTACAAAAATTAGGCAAGTTTGGTCTGGTATCGTGTGCACACACCAAAGATGGAAATTTCTTTGTTTAAGGCCATTAACAACTACTAACCTACTAAGCAACGACTTATACAAAGAAGACTCTCCATTGATCCTCTCTGTGTGATTCGTAATAGTATAGGAAATATTGAATACATTTATTTTGAATGTGACTACTCTGCCAATGTCTGGAAAATGAAGTTCAAATGTGCAGCAAGTCATTCTAGTATTCTTTTACTTCAAGATGAAGTTCCAATGGCGATTCTAAAGTTCCCCGATTAAAATTTTCGTACAGACATTGTTTGAATCACATTTTCAACTTGTATTTGGTTTACATGGAAAGAGCGGAAAAAGCGCATTTTAAAAAAAAAATCAGTTTTTGATAAAAGGGAACTTTGCAGTCAAAATATTCAAGCTATTATCATCAGAGCTGCGAAATCTAAATTCAGATATAAATTGCATAGTTCAGTTCTATAATAAAATCACTTGCATGCCATAACTAAGTAATAACATACAACAGAAACTATTGCTGGAGTAACATTCAGGTTAACACCAAATATGAAGTATCATTCCAACTTCATATAGATAAGTAACGACACTGATTTTGAGCAAAAAGCAACATCATGGCAAACAAAAAACACATGAAAATGTAGTAAAGAGGGGAAAATTTTGAAATGTGCACAAATGTTGAGACATTATAGATTTGGAACAGAAATACTTCATTAACATAAATACATACATTGAACACAAATACTACATAGAAGAGAATACATGAAACAAAAATTTACAAACTATAAAAAGAAACAAAGTGAAAAAAGTACAACGTGGAGTAATTTGTGAGAACAAAGATGTGAACATGATGATCGTAAGAAACATGTGAAGATCAAACAGAATCAGTAGCCGTTTTGTTCCGCCCACTCGATTTGTAAATGCAAAGAATTAAAAGCAATTGGAAATATTTGTCACACTCCAGTTGAAGAAAATAAAAATATATTACCACTGCCTTAATGAACTCATCATCTGAATCAATCCAATCATAAAACATGGTTGTCTACGGCTCTACTGGATCGTTCTCTTCTGACTCATTCAGTTGAGAAACATTGGGGCTCTGCTGGTCTTGTGCAACAATGTCAACTGAATTGTTGATGTCATTCATTTCATTACGGTCTATAAAAGTGGTAGTTTGTTGCTCCTCTAGGCCACTCTCGTTTGGTTCACCCTTAATCACAGGTAGGAGCAAAGAGTCAGTGGCAGTTTTAATCAGACCGGTAGATGACATAGAGTTAGTGGTTGAATTTTGAACAGTGCCCTTGGTTTCGGCGGTCGGTGGTGTGACAACCGCTTTTGCATCCCCTTTATCTACTACTCTTTTCTGCAGATAACATAACAATTACAGTCGAAAGAACATGTGATAATAATTAAAGGGTAAAGAAAGTTGTAGATATGAGGAAACCCGTTTCATGTTGATGATGGTCCTCTGTAACAGCTAAAGCAAAGTTATATGCAGAGAACAAAACATTACCATGCTAGCATAATACAGTAGATAATTGTTATGACAATTAGGCAAACATATCATATGGAAGACGGTGAAAAAGGAAAAAGAAAAAAAAAGCAAATTATTTCAGTATGCATGGAGAAAAGAAAAAACACGGAGGAAGAAAGGAAACATAGTAGAAAAGGATGATACGGTACAGGTTGGTCATTTTTTAAATACATATCAGCAAATGGTAGGAAAAGGAAAACATATAAGAAGGGAGGAGAAAGTGGGGTAAGGAAAAAACAACGTATAATTTGTTTGATAAATGTTGCAAGCGAAATAATAAGATGGAGGAAGAGGCATAAATAAAGGGAGGAGTAAGTGGGTTGTAAAACGTGTGTTGAAACGTGTAGTGTGAAAATAGTGGGAAAGTGTTGTTTGATGACACGGTGGCAATCCTCGTCTTGTTTATATGCATTTCATCTACATGCATCTGATGTCATAGTTTAAAAGTAAATTTCAACAGTCCTTTGTCTCTTTTTATATACCAAGGGATTTTATTATATAGATATAAACGAAAAGTTAATACCTGTTGTTTATTATCCATTCTATATTGATGCTATTTTTTGAATTGGATGATGATTGTGATAAATGGTTGATGGTTGATATTGGATGAATGGATGTTGTATTTTATATTGTTATAAACTGCAAGTTATTATGCATTTTCATTTCATTCGGGATTGTGGTTTGAAATGATATATAACTGTAATTTTTATTTTAAATTATGGATTGAAATGATAAATACCCGCATCACTTGACTATAGGGTAGAAAATTATGTACAAACACCGTGGTCTATATATAAAATTTGAAATGATTTCTATGGTTTTGTAAAGAAATATATGGGTTATATAAATATTGGTTTTTGATGTATATAAACGTCAAATTATTTTTTGATTCTAGCTATATATAAATATGGTTTGAAATATAAAATAAGCCCACTAATAAGTTTGATTATTTTATATAATATGGTTTAATGAATATTGATTTTTGAGATTTTATAAATATTATTTTATATATGGTTGAATGCTTGAATTTAAGCTATATATAAGTTGTCAAATAAAATATAAGTTTAAAAATAGAGTTTATTTTATTAAAACAAATGTGAGTAAGTATTTACATTTTATTTTAATATAGAGTGCATAATGATTTAAATAAATTAAGAGGGAGATAAATTGGAGGTTTATTTGAAAATGAATTTATTTAAGAATTAAAATCTAAAAGGTTGATGTGAAATTTATTAAATTGAAAATTTTAAAAGGTATAATTATTATAACTTGGTTTTGGGTCTAGGCAAATTAAATGATTATTTCAAGTATAAGTGAATTGAAGAAAATATTTTGTTATTTGAAATTTGAGTTTTGTTTAAATAAAAATGGATTTATTATGTAAAATATTTCAAAAATAAATAATAGAAGATTTGATTTTTGAATCTAAATTATCAAATTAGTTTTGGAATTTTGGAATATTACAGCCTTGAAATATATCGAAATTTACATGTTTTTTCAAAATTGAAATGTTTCGAAGTTATGAATTTCAAAGTATTATGTTTTAAAAAGGGGTTATAATTTCAAATGTTTGGTTTTAAGGTATATAGATTTTGGAAGTGCTATGATTTTGGAAAGGATATATTTTGAAATAAAAATGATATCAAAAGGATTTGGATTTTAAAACGAAAATGATATCGTATTTATATGGTTTTGAAATGGATATTATATTCCGGTTTTAAAGTATAAACTATTTTGAAAAGACCGCGGTGTTATAATAGCGTTTGGTTGTTGAAGAGACCAGGATCGGAAGTTGTCATACTCTCTGACAACTCCAAAAACCACTTTAAAAACCGTGTACACGGTGGAGATTCCAGAATGAAGTAGGATGGTGGCGACGTTCTATTAAGGTATATACATGCACCCGACTTCCGTAAGTTGGCATAAGGTGGCTAAAGCAGGAGCGATTCTCGGGCCAAGGAGGTAGCATCTTTTATCGGACACATCCCTTCGATACTATACTCTGACTTTGGATTGATTCGGTGGCTACCTTTACTTTTTGATTTTGGGGGTGTTTGTTCGAGGTGGGCGGTAGTAGCTGCTACGTGCTTCCCCCAGTCCGGATAGCAATTGGTATATCTACCCTGGCATTGCCTACTTGTGCCGTGTCACCTACCCTAGCGCACCTTATACAATTTTGTTTTGTACCATATCTATGGAGTGCCCTCTGACGACGCCCAGTATGAGGGAGATTACGGTACTGTATAGACTATGGGAATACAAAAATGTGTTAAGGGGGATATGGGTAACGCCTTAACGCTATTTTAATACCTTTACTTTACTATAGACATTATTATTAATAGCGCAATATTACTACATTATAAATAGTTTAACGGATCCTTAAGAGATGTGAATCTCGGGCATCTCTTAAGTTACTGCACTCATATTTTTTTTATTGATTTAACTCACATAAGATATTTTAGTTCTGACTCGAGTGTTTTGTCTTTTCAATTCTCTCGGGTCAGTCCGAGCATTTCAGGATTTGAATACTTTTATTGGAGGATGAAGACGAAGATATTATTACTATTATCTATTATATTATTCACTGCATCATGTACTCCACTACATTGTTATTTAACGGTATGTGTAACTCTGATATATGTTGTATAAGTAAATCGAATATTTTGTAAAAAAATCTTCATAAACTATATATTTGATTGTCATATTTTATCGTTCCACTGCAAGATTCTATTTTTTTCTTTTTCTTTCTCTGCTTTTTCTTATTTACCCCGTAACTATCCGCTATTCTGTATGGTTTAAGTCCGACGTGTGTGGTTTATCGTCGATTTAAAGTGTACAAAAAGGCGGGACGTTACATCTGGTATCAGAGCTTTGGTTTAGCGATAAACCTTAGCTTTGTGGGGTCTGACTCTTTATTAATAGGGTAGTAATACCCTATGATGAGTCGTTGAGCGTGTGTGTGTGTGTGTGTGTGTGTGTGTGTGTGTTAGTGTTATAAAAAGGTTTTGATATTGTGTTAATTTGTTCCGTTTTGTATTTATAAATTCCGGTTGATGCATGGGACGCTATGACATCAATAGGGATTTCTAAACACTTAATAGTACAGACCGACACAATATTTGTTTTAAATATAGGTGGATGAAATAATTTTGCCTATTAAATTTTCTATATATAAAATAAAATTTTATAAATAAGATATATATTTGGTTGCAATATATTGGTTGTTAGGTAAAGAAATTATGAACAATAGTTGAAATGAGATTGAAAATAAAATAAATGGAAGTTGGGAATTTAGAACGTAAGTTCCGGGGTTTGAAATTTCTTTTGAATGATTTTGAAATAATAATAATAATATTATTAGAAGTATTTTCGGATATGAATATTTCAATATAATTTAAAATAATTGTTTTAAAGAAATCCTGGAAAGATATAAATTCTGTACTACCCTCTCTATCGCTGGAAAATAATTTCGGTGATGAGTGCATGCATCATCGATATTCATTTTCGAGTTTCGAAGTGGAAAGGCCATTGTAGTAGATTTACTGTAGATTTATTTTGATAAATAAATATAAATTTTTTATTTTTTTAAATATAATTTGATATTTAAATCGTAAGTATATATTTATCTATTATTTTAAAATGATTTGAAATTAAACCCGTTATTTAATTCTTAAGTTTCCGTTAAGTGATAGTTTCAATTAGTGTAGTGAAATGGAATTTAACTAATAATTGAAACCCTAAATGAAATAAGAGATTTAATGCTAAGTTATAAATGGTATTAAATGAAATTTGAAATTTGTAACCTATGAAACAAAGGATAAACTTGTATGATTTTCAATTACATTCTTAAAAAGCATATATATAACTTACCAAATATTAAAAGTTGGAATGTTTAATGAGAATGTAATGGAAAATTGTACAAGAAAAATTTATATAATGAAAAGGTTCAATGAATCACCTTAACAAATAAGAATTTGATGTTGTAGTGTTATAAACTTAAGTACAATTGCAATGCTACTAGTTAATAGAAATGTAAGTATTATAAATAAATGATAATAAACTTAAGTAAACGGTTGAAGCTATTATAAGTAAAATAAGTAGAAAAAATGAATGCAAAATATATATGATTGTAGGCTAAAGTTAATGCATTGAGATGCTAAGTAAATGAAATTAACAAATGAGTGACTGTAATGCAAATAAGTAAATGAGTGAAATGAAAATTTACAAGAAATAAATGTGAATTAAAAGAAATCATTATATGAATAAAAAGGAAATCAAACAATAAAGGTTTTGAAATGAAATTAATAAGGATGAACTTAGTTTATTTGTTGGATTTGTTGTTTGTTTTGGTTTATAGTTGTTTAAGGATACTTTAAATTTGTTTGGATGTATAAATAATCTATTTGGTTCCATCGAAGATTGTTGAGTAAACGGTGCACTTAGTAGTTTATTCTTCATTCTGTATGATTTAAAGTTTTAAACCCGAACAACTATTTGTTTGTTTGCTATGGATGGTTGATTTTATTGGCTTCATATGGTGGTTGTATGTTGTGATTGTAAGTGATTGTTGTTTATATTAATTTGGTTGTTTATGGTTGAAACAACTTAAGTATTTCATATTGTATAATTGTTAACTCTTTTGGATTATATAAGTGAAATACAGGTTATGAAAACAATTGCTACTCTTTTGGTTTCATAATATAAGCGATAATTGCCCGACAAATAGGTACGTTTTTGGATTATGGTTTTATAACACTATTATATTATATTTCCCGTGTTGGGATATATATTATTTTGGAAATTATATGTTATATCTTGTTATATTTGATATTATATTTTCTCCTGAGCCTCCCCGTACAAAGGAGACTCTGCCAAAATTTTCCGTAAAATTTTGGACTTAGAAAATATTTTAAAATTGTTTTCCAAACCTTATGAATTTGAATATAAAATATTTAATTTTTTATGAATCTATATATTTTATCTAAATTATTCTATTCTGTAAATTTATTATTATGAATATAATATTTTGAATAATATATATTGAGTTACAAGTTCTTCTTTTCCCTTCTTTTCTTTTTCGGGGACAAAACTTTTTGAGTGGGGGAAAGTTTAATGACCCGTAAAATTTTGATAATAAAAATTAGTTAAATTTATAAGATTTTTGTAATTAAATTTAGAAAGAAATAAAATTTATAAAATATTTATTTAAGTAAATGGTAAGAATGAATGGTGGCAAGATTATTTAAAACTAATTATTGAAATTGGAGTGAAATTCCAATAGTGTAGCAGTGTAAATTATTGCACATGGTTAAAATGTAAAATAAGTAATTAAAAGTAAACATTAAGTAACCTACGCAATAATATATTGATAAATAGTAACTGTATGTAAATTAAGGTAGTAATGTTAATGGCAGTTGATGAATAACCAATTTTATTCCATTCAATTGATTGAAATGACTGTTTAGGTTATAACTGATTGTAAATAGGAATATTTGGTAATAAATTGAATACAAGAAAACAAAGCTAATTAAAGCTAATAATGAATGAATGGAAGGAAATTCCAATTTATGAAAATAAATTTAAATGTTAGGACTTAGTTATAAATGCAAATTAAGTAAATAAATGTAAGTGATGTATAAATAAAGGAATTTGTACACAATTAATAATAATTGAATGAATGTTGTATTATGTATGTAATTGTAATAATTGGTTAAAGTATGATAAACCCAAGTGTAACCTTAGCTTGTAAATAATTATTTTAAGTTGCCTGTTAACTTAGTTGATTGAATTGGAATTTTAAATTGAAATTTCAATGAATATAAATAAAGGTTACAATATTGGAAATGAGAATATGGCAAGTAAACGAAAGGTGAACAATAGTAACCAGTTTATAGCGTAATAATAGGATAAAATAAAGATGGGAATTTAATTCAAATCAATGGAATTAATGTAAATGTTATACTAGGCTATAAATCAAATGTAAGAAAACAAACGTGAACATTGAATTTATTAATGAATTAATATATATTGAATAGCAATTGAACGTAAATTAATGTAATAAGGATGATGCAATTGATAAGTATTCATGATGTTTGTTGTTGATGACAAACGTTGCTTTAATGATTGGATTTTATAATAACGGTATTGTGAATGTAAATTAATAGAAACGTAAATTTATTTATAAGGTAAATAATTTGTAAAAAGGATGAGACTAAGGAAATTTTATTAATTGGGTTTAAAACCTTAATTAATATGTGTAATGGAAAAGTTTTCACATTTTGAAATATAACCATTTATACAAATCTAAGATGTATATAGGGGATATTTGTGTAATAGGATATAAAACTAAACGTAACTAGGTTTATTAAGTACAATGGACCTAGTAAAGAGGGCAATTAAATCAAATAAATTTTTGGAATAAATTTTTATTTTACGGGAATGTAATCAATAACAAACGAATTTAATGGTAAGTAACTGGAATTAAATTCTATTTATAATATGACAATTGGTCGAATATAAGAATGAAAATAAAGATTTATAAATTTATTGAGATTCAAATTATAATAATTGGATTTAATTGCAAAAAAATTAAATTTAATATTTAAATATTATGTAAATATAAATTTAGATGAAATTTGGAGATATTTACGTAATAGAGTATGAATCCAATGTTAGTTTCATCTATTTGATACTAATAGATTGAGTAATAGAATGAAAAGTCGATTAAATGGAATTATTGAAAATTTAATTTATAACTTCTGAATATAATGAAACTGAAAGTTTAACGCTAAAATTGATGATTGAATAGACATTAAAGTGACATCTGAATTTGTTTAAAACACCGAAATTGTTTAAGAAATTTAAAATGATAAGAATCGTCAATTATAAAATTTAAATTTGAAGTTTGATTTAATTAATTAATTTTTAATTTATTTAATTAATGTAAAAATAGCCATTTTTTCCACTGACTCGGATTTTGATGAAACCAGTTTCATCGGATCCGTAACGGTGAATTATTGTAGGATTTCAAGTTTCTTAGCGATCGGACTTGTCGTTCGATCGTACGAACGTGAAACGCCTTGAAATCAATGAAATTGAAATTAATTGAAATCAATTTGAAAAATATTGATTTTAGCATAACTTCTTCATACGACGGAATTTGGACTTGAAACCTTTTCCATTGTGTTTAGAATATTTTAAAACATCTATTTGATATATGGGTTGACCCAATTTTGTACTGGAGTCGAAACGGGCTTTTCGGGCCATATATCGTTCAGCACGTTTATAAATCGGGTCCAGCTAGTCTATTTCAGTTGTCTATAAATGCCGTGATATAAACCCTAGCAACCTCTATTCCTTATTTCTATGCGTACAGAAACTTCTATGCTCCTCTTCCCCTATGGATGTAAACCCTAATTTATCCAAATCAAATTTCAATTCAAAAATCAAAGTGAAATTTCAAACTCCACAATATATGCAAAATTTAATATAAATTTGAAGCTCTCGAAGAGCGTAACTCAGATCTGCAACTCGTTTTTCGATTGAATGCACTGTTTGTCCAGAAATCGTAGAACAATTGTCGGTCGTTCATCACGCGACGATCAACTTTCATGGATCGCCAAACAAATGGTACCGTCGTGTGGAGAAGACTGAGAGGAGCTCATCGTCAAAGTTTGTTCGTCGTTTTAATGGATGGATCAGAAAGAATAATTCGATTAGGATTCTATTTACTAGTGGCTGCTGCCCTATTTTCGTGCCTCGACGGCAGGCGGAGAGGCTTCGCGTTGGTCGTAAGGGGCTAAGGTGATGTCGGGCGTCATTCTCGTGGTTCGACGTGGCCGCGATTGGCCCCAGCAGGGGCGGCGCTCGCATTTGGTCTTCGTGAGCACGTGAACGATGCTGTAGCGCATGAGCAAGGATGAGGAGATGACGTGTAGTGTAGGGTTAGTATATTTGTTTATTTTATTTTATTTGTTTTAAATTAAATCGTATAACTTCTAAATGATGTAACTTTCGCATACGACGTTGAAATCACGCGCTGTTTTCTCCACTAGATTCGTATTGCAATTCTGTATGTTTTGGCGCTTTTTTGGACGAATTCTGAGACGGTGCAATTTTTGAATTTAAATTGGATTTAAATTCAATTTAAATTCAAAAGGTGAGTGTTTTATCCCACTCACAACTTCTAAAATTTCTTATGTCTGTTAAATTTATTTAGGATGTGATTTGAAACTTATTTATGACTGTTTGGCGTATTTCTAATCATCTTCCAGTTAATTTGAATATAATTGAATTAATATGTTCTTTATTTTATTTATTATTGCATATAAACTGCCAGTTAAACAGTATTTAATTTATTATTGAATATAAACTGATAGTTAATACTTGTTGTTTATTATCCATTGTATATGACGCTATTGTTTGAATTGGATGATGATTGTGATAAATGGTTGATGGTTGATATTGGATGAATGGATGTTGTATTTTATGATGTTATAAAGTGCAAGTTATTATGCATTTTCATTTCATTCGGGATTGCGGTTTGAAATGATATATAACAATAATTTTTATTTTAAATTACGGATTGAAATGATAAATATTCGTATCACTTGACATAGGGTAGAAAATTATACACAGACACCGCGGTCTATATATAAAAATATTTTGAAATGATTTCTATGGTTTTGTAAAGAAATACACGGGTTATATAAATATTGATTTTTGATTTATATAAACGTCAAATTAATTTTTGATTCTAGCTATATATAAATATGCTTTGAAATATAAAATAAGCCCAATAATAAGTTTGATTATTTTATATAATATGGTTTAATGAATATTGATTTTTGAGAATTTTATAAATATTATTTTATATATAGTTGAATGCTTGAATTTAAGCTATGTATAAGTTGTCAAATAAAATTTATGTTTAATAATAGAGTTTGATTTTATTAAAATAAATGTAAGTATTTACATTTTATTTTAATATAGAGTGCATAATGATTTAAATAAATTAAGGGGGAGATAAATTGGAGATTTTTTTGAAAATGAATTTATTTAAGAATTGAACTCTAAAAGGTTGATGTGAAATTTATTAAATTGAAAATTTTAAAAGGTATAATTATTATAACTTGGTTTTGGGTCAGGTGAATTAAATGATTATTTGAAGTATAAATGAATTGAAGAAAATATTTAGTTATTTGAAATTTGAGTTTTGTTTAAATAAAAATGGATTTATTATGTAAAATATTTTAAAACTAAATAATAGAAGATTTGATTTTTGAATCTAAATTATCAAATTTAGTTTTGGAATTTTGGAATATTAAAGCCTTGAAATATATCGAAATTGAAATGTTTTATCGAAATTGAAATGTTTCGAAGTTATGAATTTCAAAGTATTATGTTTTAAAAAGGGGTTATAATTTCAATGTTTGGTTTTAAGGTATATAGATTTTGGAGGTGCTATGATTTTGGAAAGGATATATTTTGAAGTAAAAATGATATAAAAAGTATTTGGATTATAAAACGAAAATGATATCGTGTTTATATGGTTTTGAAATGGATATTATATTCTGGTTTTAAAGTACAAACTATTTTGAAAAGACCGCGGTGTTATAATAACGTTTGGTTGTTGAATAGACCGGGATCGGAAGTTGTCATACTCTCTGCCAACTCCGAAAACCACTTTAACAACCGTGTACGCGGTGGAGATTACAGAATGAAGTAGGATGGTGGCGACGTTCTATAAAGGTATATACGTGGAACCGACTCCCGTGAGTTGGCATAAGGTGGCTAAAACATGAGCGTTTCTCGAGCCAAGGAGGTAGCACCTTTTATCGGACACATCCCTTCGATGCTATACTCTGACTTTGGATTGATTCGGTGGCCACCTTTACTTTTTAATTTTGGGGGTGTTTGGTCGAGGTGGACGGTAGTAGCTGCTACATGCTTCCATCAGTCCGGATAACAATTGGTATATCTACCCTGGCATTGCCTAGTCGTGCCATGTCACCTACCCTAGCGCGCTTTATACGATTTTGTTTTGTACCATACCTATGGAGTGCCCTCTGACGACGCCCAGTACGGGGGAGATTACAGTACTGTATAGACTATGGGGATATAAAAATGTGTTAAGGGGGATATGGGTTACGCCTTAATGGTATTTTAATACCTTTACTTTACTATAGACATTATTATTAATAGTGCAATATTACTGCATAGTAAATAGTTTAACGGATCCTTAGGAGATGTGAATCCCGAGCATCTCTTAAGTTACTGCACTCATATTTATTTCTGTTGATTTAACTCACATGAGATATTTTAGTTCTGACTCGAGTGTTTTGTCTTTTCAATTCGCTCGGGTCAGCCTGAGCATTTCAGGATTTGGAAGACCGTATTCTGGAGGACGAAGACGAAGATTTATTATTATTAGTTATTATAGTATTCCACAACATTCACACTGTTCCGCTGCATTGTTATTGATTTTTCTTTGGTATGTGCAACTCTGATATGTATTATATAAGTATAATCGAATATTTTGTAAAACAGCTTCATGAACTGTATATTTGATTATTATATTTTATCATTCCGTTGCAAGATTCTGTTTTGTTTTCTTTCTTTCTCTGCTTTTTCTTATTTACCCCATAACAATCCGCCCTTCTGTATGGTTTAAGTCTGACGTGTGTGGTTTATCGTCGATTTAAAGTGTACAAAAAAGGCGGGGCATTACATCTGGTATCAGAGCTTTGGTTTAGCGATAAACCTTAGCTTTGTGGGGACAAACTCTTTATTAATAGGTTAGTAATCCCTATGATGAGTCGCTGAGCGTATATATATGAGAGAGCGTATTTGTTAGTGTTATAAAAAGGTTTTAATATTTTGTTAATTTGTTCCGTTTTGTATTTATAAATTTTGGTTGGTGCATGGGACGCTATGACATCAATAGTGATTTCTAAACACTTAATAGGACAGACCGACAAAATATTTGTTTTTGAATATTGGTGAATGAAATAATTTTGCCTATTATATTTTCTATATATATAAAATAATTTTTTTTATGATATATATATTTGGTTGCAACATATTGGTTATTAGGTAATGAAATTTATAAATAATAGTCAAAATGAGATTGAAAATAGAATAAATTGGAAATTTTAGAACTTAAGTTCCGGAGTTTTGAAAATTTCTTTCAATTGATTTTGCAATATAATAATAATATTATTAGAAGCATTTTATGATATAAATATTTCAATTTAATTTGAAAGAGTTGTTTTAAAAAGAAACTTTGAAAAGAAATAAGTTCTGTACTCCCTTCTCTTTCGTTGGAAAATAATTTCGATGATGGCGGCTGCATCATCGACATTCATTTTCGAGTCTCGAAGAGGGAAGGCCACTATAGTAGTTTTACTGCATATTTATTTTGATAAACAAATATAAATTTTAAATTGTTTTAATATAATTAGATATATAAAGTGTATGTATATACATTTATCTATTATTTTAAATAATTTGAAATTAAACCCGGTATTTAGTTCTTAAGTTTCTAATAATCAATAATTTCAATTAGTGTAGTGAAATGAAATTCAACTAACAAATTGAAACCTCTAAAGGAAATAAGAGATTTAATGCTAGGAATAAACGAAATAACAAGAAAGTTGAAATGATAACCTATGAAACAAAGAATATTATTATTGAACATTAAGTTAATTAAAAGAAATAAAATAAACTTGTGCAACTTTCTATCACATCCTCAAAAGCATATATATAACTTACCAACTATAAAAAATTTAAAATGCTAAAAGAAAATGTAAGGGAAAGATGGACAAGTAAAACTTGAAGTAATGGAAGATTTAATGAAATTTTTTAATAAATAAGAATTTGATGTTGTAGTTGTTATAAACTTGAGTTTATAATGGAAATCTTACTATAATAAAATATGATGGAAGGTAAATGCTGTAAGTAAGTAATTATAGACTTAAGTAAATGTTGAAGTTACTTATTTTAAAAATAAGCCGAAAGATGAATACTGTAAATAAATGAAATTAAGTAGTGAATTAATGAATGTAATATAATAAAAAGAAAGTTTACAAGATATGAATAAATGAAAATGAGATTTTGTGAGAAATGAATAAAAGTAAATGAAACTTGTAAGAAATAAAATGTAAATTATGAAGATAAACCATTATATGTATGGAAAGAAATCAAACAACAAATGTATGAATGGAATTAATAAAAATAAACTTAATCTGTTGTTTGAAATGTTGTTTGTTTAGTTATGGTTGGTTGGGCAAGGATACTCTAAAATTGTTTGGATGAATAAATAATCTATTTGGTCCCATCTAAGACTGTTGAGTAAATGATGCACTTGATAGTTTATTTTTCATTCTGTACAATTTAAAGTTTTGAACCCGAATAACTATTTGTTTTGTTTGATATGAATGAATGATTGATTTGTGTTGATTCTATTTGATGGTTATATGCCTTGTTGCAAGTGATTGATGTTTATATTGATTTGTTTGTTTATGGTTGAACCCACTTTAAATATTTCAGTTTATATAATTGTTAACTTTATTGGATTATATAAGTGAAATATAGGTTATGGAAGCAATTGCTACTGCTTTTGGTTTCATAATTAAGCATTAATTGCCCGACCAATATGTACGTTTTCGAATTACAGTTTATAGCATTATTATATTATTTTCCCGTGTTGGGATATATATTATTTTGGAAAATATGTTGTATATTGTTATATTTAATATTATATTTTCTCCCGAGCCTCTCCGTACAAAGGTCTGCCGAAATTTTCAGTAAATTTTGGACTTAGAAAATATTTTGAAAAGATTTTCCAAACTTTATTAATATGAATATAAAAAGATTTCATTTGCTTATAAATCTATATATTTTATTTAATTTATCTTATTCTATAATGTTATTATTATGAATATAATGTTTGAATAATATATATTGATTTATAAGTTCCTCTTTTCCCTTCTTTTCCTTTTCGAGGACGAAAAGTTTTGAGTGGGGGTGAGTGTAACGACCTGTAAAATTCGATGAGTAAATTGATTTAATTAATAAGATTTTTGTAATTAAATTTAGAAAGAAATAATTTTTTTATAATTTATGTTAAAGTAAATGGAAAGAATGAATTGTGGCAAGGTTATTTAAAATAAATTATTGAAATTGGAGTGAAATTCCAATAGTGTAGCAGCGCAAATTATTGCACTTGGTTAAAATGGAAAATACGTAAATAAAAGTAAGTATTGAATTTATTTAATGAAATAATACATTTTAACAGTAATTGAATGTAAATTAAGGAAATATATTAATGCAAGTTAATAATTTATGAACTTGAATGAACATTCCAATTAAATAAAATAATTTAAAAGTTATGACTTAGTTATAAATGGAATATAATAAAAAAAATGTAATTATTGTTTTAAGGTGTGAAACAATAGAATATAGGGTAATTGTTGTAGAGAATAACCATACAAGTATTATAAAGTATATATTGGCGATAAATGGTAATTACTAACAAAGGTAATTAAATATTACTTTAATGAAAATAAATGTAGTAATGGAAGTGTGAATGTAAATTTAATAGAAACGTAAATTTAGTTTAAGGTAGTAATTGGTGAATTGGGGAAAATAGTTCAAGGTATGTCAATTGATGAATAAATACGTAATGTATGTAAAGTAATAAACTGGTATAAGAATGGAATTAAGGAAAATTCATTAATTGGTTTTAAAACCTTAATTAATCTGTTAAATTGATTGAAGTACACATTTATAAATGTAATAGTTATTCAAACTAAGATGTAAATAAACGTATATTAATGTAATGAAATAAAATTAGCGTTATATATGGAATTATAATCTGGATTGATAAGTAACGAACTTATAAATGCAATAAAAGGCAATTAGGTGGCAATTAATATATGTTGCTTGTTTATTTAATGTGTTAAATTAACATTGGTAATTAGTTGTAATAAATCTAAATTTAACATTTTGTTACTGTAAATTAAAGTAATAATCGAAAATAATGTTAACTTTATTTATAAAATAACAGTTGGTTGAATAAAAGGAATGAAAAATAAAGTTTTGTCAATATATTGGAATTTAATGTATGATAATAGGATTAATTGCAATTAAATGAAATTAACTATATAAATATTACATAAATGAGAATTAAGATGAGATGTTAGAAGGTTAATGTATAGACTATGAATCCAATGTAATTTCGTCCATTTTACATCAATGAATTGAATAATAGAATGAAAAGTAAATTAATTGGAATTATTGTAAATTTAATTTATAATTTCTAAATGTAAGAAAATGAAATTTAAACGCTGAAATTGATGAATGAATCAACGTTAAATTGACATTTAAATTTGTTTAAATCATTGTAAATGATTAAGAAATATAACAGTGATAAAGATTGTCAATTTTAGAATTGAAATTTAAATTGGATTTAATTAATTAATTATTAATTTAATTAATTTACTGTAAAACTAGTCATTTTGGCCATTGACTCGGATTTCGACGAAACTAGTTTTATCGGATCTGTAACGGTGAATTGTTGTAGGATTTGAAGTTTCGTAACGATTGGGCTTGTTGTTTAATCGTACGATCTTGAAATGCCTTGAAATCAATAAAATTGGAACCAACTGAAATCAATTTGAAATAAATTAATTTTAGCATAACTTCTTCATACGATGGAATTGGACTTGAAACCTATTCCATCGCGTTTAAAATATTCTAAAACATCTATTTTGATATATTGGTTGACCCAATTTCATTCCGGAGTCGAAACGGGCTTTTCGGGCCATTCATCGTTCAGCGTGTGTATAAATCGGGTCCATCTATTCTCTTTCAATCTTGCCTATATATACCCTGTTATAAACCCTACCCTACCTCTATTTCTCATTTGTCTGTGCATACAATTCCTCTTCACCACCTCATTTCAATGGCAGATAATTCGAAATCAAATTGCAATTCAAAAATCAATGTGAAATTTCAAACTCCTCAAAAAAATTCAGAAAAATTATATATCGAAACTCTCGAAGAGCGCATCTCAATACTATGATTCATTTTCCAAATTGAATTACGGTTGGTCCAGAAATTGAAGAAACATTCACGGCCGTTCATCGCGCGTCGATGAACTTTGTCGGATGGTCGAATCATTTCTGGGTATTGTAGAGCGGACCGAGGGGGCTTTATCTATGCAGTTTATTTGGCGAATCGACGGTAGGATTGGAGGTAAAATTTTGACCTAGGGCATGGATTCCGAAGCGGCGGCTGGGCGTTTTCACCTTCGTCGTAATCGGCATGGCCGAGCAGGGGAGGGGTCGAGTGTATAGCCGAGGTCGCGGCGAGGGGTGGTGCTTCGAGCGGCGATCGATTGTGTCAGATTTCGGCGGCGTTGGGTTCGAACGAGGGGTGCGTGATTGGGTTACTGTGCTATAGCGTACGTTGAAGGGAAGGGTGATGTGGCTTGAGAGAAGTATGTGTTTGTTTATTTTAATTTAATTTAATTTTAAACTGCAATGCTCTAACCTAAATAACTTTTGCATACATGATCCAATTTACACGCGGTTTTCTCCACTAGGTTCGTATTGAAATTCGGGACATTTTGGCGCTAGTTTGGATGGATTCTGAGACTGTGGAAATTTTGGGTTTAAATTGGATTTAAATTCGATTTAAATTCAAAAGATGAGTGTTTTAACCCATTCACAACTTCTAAAATTTCTTATGTCCGTTAAATTTAATTTATGTGTGATTTTGAAATTATTTATGACTGTTTTGTATATTTTTAAATCATCATCTCAGTTAATTGCATTTATGTAAATTAAATCGTTATTTAATTTATTACTGAATATAACTGCCAGTTAATTACCTGTTATATATTATTAGTTATATATTGATATTGATTGATTTTTTTGGATGATGGTTGTGATGGATGTGTGATTTGTTAATGGATGAATGGATGTTTATTTTATATCATTAAAATCAGCAAGTTCTTTATTTGTTTGTTATTTTGATTCGGGATTGTGGTTTGAAATGATATACAACCGCATTTTTATTTTTAAATTCTGGATTGAAATGATAAATATCCGTATCACTTGACCATAGGATAGAAACTTTATATAGACACCGTTGGTCCTTACATAAATATTTTGAAATGATTTCTATGGTTTTGTAAAGAAATATATGATTTTATGAGATAATGATTTGGATATTTTATAAATGTTATTTTATATATAGTTAAATTCTTTTTTTAAGCTATGAATAAATTTGTTTAAGGTATAAAATAATTGTAATAATTAAAGTTTGATTTTATTAAAATATAATATGGATAAGTATTTACTTAAATTATATTTTAAAATATAGAGTTTATATTGATTCTTATAAATCAAGGTTGAGAAGATAGTTTTGAAATTGATTTGAGATTTATCTAATTAAGAATTATATTTAATAAGAATCCATTTGGAACTTATTGAAATTGAGATTTTAAAAGAATATGGTTTTATTACTTGATTCGGCTTTAAGGTGATTTAAGTGAAAATTGAGGTATATTCAGTTATTGAAATTTGAAGTTTTATTTAAAGGATATTGGATTTAGTAAGAAAATATTTCAAAACTAAATAATAGTAAAAGTGAAATTGGTATATAAATGAACTATAAAATTTAGTTTTGATTTATCGAATATTTATGCTTTAAAATATATTAAATATAAAAATTTAGAAATTCGGGTTTTTTCGGAATTGATTTGTGAAATTTAAGAAGCTATTTGTTTTATAAAATATTTTGATATTTAATCCATGTAAAGGTGGAAGTTATGTTTCAAAGTTATTAATTTCAAAGTATTACGTTTTGAAAGTGTTATAGTTTTAAGTCTTTGATTTTGAAATTTTATAACTTTGAAAATGCTATGATTTCGGGAAAAGGATATATTTGAAAAAAAATTATATTATATTGATTTGGGTTTTATAAATGATATCATATTAATTTGGTTTTTAAAACGAAAATGTAATCTTATTTATATGGTTTTGAAATGAATATTATATTCTGGTTTTAATAGTATAAATTATTTGGAAATGACTGCGGTGTTATAATAACGTTTGGTTGTTGAAGAGACCGAGATCGGAAGTTGTCATACTCTCTGCCAACTCCAAAAACCACTTTAACAACCGTTTACGCGGTGGATATTCCAGAATAAAGTAGGATGGCGGCGGCGTTTCCTTTAAGGTAAATACGTGGACCCAACTCCCTTGAGTAGGCATAAGGTGGCTTAAACAGGAGCGATTAACTGGCTAAGAAGGTAGCACCTTTTATCGGACACATCCCTTCGAAATTATGCTCTGACATTGGATTTATTCGGTGGCCACTTTTGATTTTTGATTTTGGTGGTGTTGTTCGAGGTGGGCGGTAGTAGCTGCTACAGGCTACCACTGGTCCAGAAGCGTAATTGGTATATCTACACTGGCATTGCCTAGTTGTGTCGTGTCACCTACCCTAGCGCGCCTTGTACGAGTTTGGTTTTCTCTCGTAGCCCGTGGAGTATTTAGGGTAGTCTCCCGATCTGGAGATGCGCTGATACTAGATGGACTACTGGGACTATTATCGTGTTAAGAGGAATATTGGGTCACTCCTTAATGCTATTTAAAAGTAAGTTTATTTTACTATAGACATTATTATAATAGAAAAATATTACTACATAGTAAATAGTTTAACAGATCCTTAGGAGATGGGAATCTCGAGCATCTCTTAAGTTACTGCACTCATATTTGTTTCTATTGATTTAACTCACATAAGATATTTTAGTTCCGACTCGAGTGTTTTGTCTATTCAATTCACTCGGGTCAGCCTGAGCATTTCAGGATTTGGAAGACTTTATTATGGAGGACGAAGACAAAGATTTATTATTATTAGTTATTATAGTATTCCACTACATTCACACTGTTCCGCTGCATTGTTATTGATTTTTCTCTAGTATGTGTAACTCTGATATGTATTATATAAGTATAATCGAATATTTTGTAAAACAGCTTCATGAACTGTATAGTTGATCATTATATTTTATCGTTCCGCTAGAAGATTCTGTTTTGTTTTTCTTCCTTTCTCTGCTTTTTCTTATCTACCCCATAACAATCCGTCCTTCTGTATGGTTTAAGTTTGACGTGTGTGGTTTATCATCGATTTAATGTGTACAAAAAAGGCAGGGCGTTACAATAATAAATTTGCAACAACCACATATGTTAAATATCTGGACTACATACCATGATACAACCCCATTCATGAAGGAAATGACATACCCTCAGGGGGCGCTACCCCCAAATAACCTTGCCGCATCCTTCTAGTTTCGACCATTTCTGGGTGGTGAGGTCCGATGAGGTCACGTCCACGCAGCTACAATTTTCACAATGTCATGCTTCGATCAACAAATGATCAACAGCACTTTGTATGTCACATTACCAAATTGGGAATGTATCACTTGAAACCATCAACTACATAACCTATGAGCTCGTACGTCTCAGTGAAGAGTTTTAAGCTAAAAGAATAAATTCTCCGCCACCAACAGAAATGTATTTGATAGAAACCAGCTTTACGTCACATAGTGTAACGTCAGACACACAACCATACAAGTCCGTTTCGGGATCGAACGGAACCGAAGGCACTTCAGAAGAAGCCCTTGCAATCCGAATATTCGCTAATCACGTTCGGAATCCCCATCTCAAAGGATGATAAAATCTATATACCGGAGCAACCCGTTGCAGCGACATTCGACAGGTAATCCTTTTGCTTTCGAAAATATCCGGTCTTCAACACCATCTTCAAATGCAATCCCATTTCGTCGTATTATTAATCGGAATAGGTTTTATGACACAAAGTCCTCTCCCAGCTAATCCGAATAACAAGCGTTTATTTTAAAAATAAGTGTTACATTCAGATTTCAAACAAATCACAACAATTTCCATTTTGATCTTTTAAACAAAAGGTCCATCATTATCACAAATGTTAGATGGGGATTTGGAATATCCATTTGGAATCCGACCCCCGGTCGCATTGAAATTCAAAAGCCATTAAAAAGGCCAATATTGATAGTCGGTTATCTAACTATCAATCATCATTCACAATAATTGCCGGATTTCAAATAATTTCCCTCAATTATTATTTTCAGAATATCTTCGCAAGATATAATTTTAATACTTCAACCATTTGAAAAAAAAATTTTAAATCACTTTTCAACTCTCAATCTTTTGAAAAAAAAAATTAACTCACCTTACTCACGTGGAATAAATTTCCAAATATTCATTTAATTCCATTGAAAATTTGCCGAGTTCAAATATTTTAAAATCATTTAAATTACTTATGCAAACATATATACTTTGAAATATTTAAAATAAAACTATTTTTAAACACTTACTTAAATATTAATTATGAAAATATTATACTATTACCTCATATGATACTTCAAGTCCAAACACTTTTAAAATAATTTATTAGGTTGAGTATATCTATTTAAATAACCACCTTCTAAATCAAATATTAATTAAATCTTTAAAACAATCACTTCTAAAATTAACTTAAATAAATCTTTACTTTAAAGATATAGAAACAATTTACAAAAATACTTTCTTCACAAATATTCTTTTACGAACCATTTTAGAACTTTAAAATTTATATTTAAAAGCTACTTTCAAAACATACTCGGCTTTTTAGGGGAAATACACTTTCCATTTCAAAATGGTCCATTTAAATCAAATAATAAATCCTTCGTGATTTATTTTAAATTTACGTCCCAAATCCGTAAATTTTTTTCCACACTTTTAAAAAAAAACAATGCTTATTTTTGAAATAAATTTCCCTTTCTTTCATAAAATTCCCATTGTGAATTTAAATTTTCAAATATCCATTAATTTATGATTTCCAAATCAATTTCCCAATATTCACTTTCAAACGCCAAATCAAATTTCCAAATTGATAAATATTCACTTTCAAACACCAAATCAAATTTAATTTCCAAAATCATTTCAAACACCAAATTAAATCCCGAATTTAATTTCGAAATTTATTTCCTTTTTAAAATAAATTCCTTTATCTCTTTCAAATTATTTAAAAATCCAAATTTTATATAAATCCTTTATCTATTAAGCAATATTTCTCAAAACCCATTTATTAAAATCTTTTCTCATACTTTGAAATTTATTCAATATGATTTTAAAAGTAAAACTTTATCTTTTTAAAAATTCCTTCTTTTAAATTTATCCAATTCGAAAATAAATTTTACTATAAACTTTCTTCATAAATTTCAAAAATCCAAATTCATCTATTCCTGATATCCTACGATATACAAATATATTCGGCTAAATTCTAGCCTTTAACGATTTAAATCGCAATATAATAACACACTGGTTATATATAAATAAATACACAACATATGAAACAAAATCAAATGTTTGAGGAATCCAGTTGGATCCCTCCAACCTGTTTCCCTACATCCACAGATGTTAGCACAATTAAATACCCATTCCACTTCGAGGTGGAATATCGCGGTATATAGGATTAAATATGCGGCGCATAGGGTCTGTTTCAATCCAATTGACAATAATAATCATCCAAGCACACAATCAATAATTTTAAATCTATTTATTTAAAATTAACCAAGCATCAATTTTTGAGTGAGAAGTTCTCACCTTTTCTTACGCATGCAATCCATTTTCATTCCAACTTGATTTCTTTCAGATATTGACCTTGCATAAACAATTATATAAAAAATTTATTAATATTCGAAATAATCGAATAGTCAATTACCGTTAAATAGTTTAATTAACTAACAGTTTTATTTAAACCAATTTCTCCTTCAAAATTTATTTAAAAATTAAATTTAATCTTTGGTAACTAAAATAATTAAATAAGTAAATTAAACTAATTATTCACCATAATTCATATTTTTAAATATCTAAAACTAAATCTGGAATTTGTATATGTTAAAATTCTGCAAATTGAAAACTAGAAGTAAATAATTTTTACTGTAAAAAAATATATACATATATACTTATATTTTTTTAATTTCTTTTTACTGTATAAATACTTTCCTAATTTATATATGTATTATTTAGATAAACTTTAAATTGGAAGAAACAGATTCAATATCTTACAGCCTCACGAAACCCACGCGAACCCAATCGAACCGCCGTGCGCGCATATCACTTCCAGCTACCCTACACCGCAAACCCCCCTGCTCGCGAGCCATTTATTTGCCGCCGTGCCTCTAACGCCATCGCGACCCATCACAACCATCCATCAGTGAACGCATGTACTCGCCTACTCTAACTTCGACTCAATGCCGCCGCTATCACCTCGTAGCTATCGACGAGGCTCCGTGAAATTGCCGTGAATCCTGCCGTGCTCGCCACCGCCATCGAACTCGAGGCCGTCAAGCTTCCATTGTGCTGCCGCTTCGATTCGAACTCGTCTAATTCAATTTCTTCTTAACTGGCTTCGGCCATTTTTATTTCTTTTTTTATTTGAAACGAAATCGATCAAGAGTAACTGAAGAATAAAAGAAAAGGGGAACGGGACTTGTAGGATTCAATTTTTTTCTTTTGAAATTTGAACGGAAGGCTCGGCAATTTCTTCTTTTATTTTTTTATTTATTTTTTTATAAAAGTAACGAACGCATGTATATCTTTAACAAACATGTGTTATAATTCAAATGACAAGTGTTGGGATGTGGTCTAAAAATTTGAAGGGAGATATATTTTTCATTTAAATTTAAATTCAAATTCAAATTTTAAATCTAAATCGCCTCGATAAATGCAACTTAAAATCTCGATCTCCAATCGAGACATGCCCCAGGCGTTTATAATGTTATAACCCTATTCCGAACGCAATGGAAAAGGTTCCGGGTCCAAATTAGATCGTAAGGAGAAGATAGCTTTTTTTGAATCAAACTATTAAATTAAATTTCGATAAAAATTCCAGCACGTTTGCTCATCGTACGATCATATAACAACTCCGAATGCTACGGAAATTGAAATCTAATAGTAAAACATTATTACGGATCCAATGGAACTAGTTTCATTGAATTTCGAGATTGTGCCTCGGAAGGCTGTTTTTAAATATCGATTTAAACGATAAATTTTCAAAACTGAACAAAGCATTTCCAAATTCAATTCTGAAGCTTCTATTATCTTAAGTGTCATCAATATAAATTTTACAAGCCTTTGAAATATTTTTAATCAGCTTAAAACTGAAGATACAATTTTTTTTACCCAACTTCACATTATTAAATTTCAAAAATTTAACTGCCAAATTCATTGTGATATTTGAAATTCAAGTTAAAATAACTTCCAAATATTTAAAATCAATTAAATATTTCAATTTCAAATGTTTGAAATTCTATGTCGTCATAAAGCGCAAGCCCATCTTCCTTCCAATTTCCTGCTGCAGGCCTTCCTCTAATTTGAAATGCCCGCACCTGCTCCTCCACTAACACAACCAACTCCACTTACCCAAAATGCATGAGCCAAGCTCCATAGCATATAGGCCCTTCCAGCTATTTTCACTCCCCTCTTCACAAACATGTATACATTTTCATGCACATCACCTCCTTCATACACTCTTCCCTGTACACGGCCAAATGCATGCAAGCTACCCAAACCTAATACCTATCCTTCCTTCATGACTTGTGCACGGTCAAGTACACTTCTCCTCACAGACACCGCACATTCCACTTCTTCTCTAACCCCCACACATGACTCCTCTCTTTTTTCCTGTACACCCCTCTCCAATATATGAACACACAAGCTCTAACTTCCTAACATCAAAATTCGTAACCCATTCATGCAACTCTCCTCCTTAAATCCAAAACATGTACCTGTTACTCACACTCACTCATACGCACAGCACATACCCTACAATACACATTTGCACTCACTTTTACGGAGGAAAAAAAGAGGGAAAAGAAAAAGGAGGAAAAGAAAATGTGCTTTGGTCCATGTAACACCCCGCCTTTTTGCACGCTTTAAATCGACGACAAACCACACACGTCAGACTTAAACCATACATAAGGGCGAATTGTTATGGGGTAAATAAGAAAAAGAAGAGAAAGAAAAAGAACAAAATAGAATCTTGTAGCGGAATGATAAAATATAATAATCAAATATACAGTTTATAAAGCTGTTTTACAAAATATTCGATTTATACTTATACGACATATAACAGAGTTACACATACCAATAAATAACAATGCATCAGAGTACATGATGTAGCGGAATACTATAATAAATAACAGTAATAATATCCTCATCTTCGTCCTCCAATAAAGTCTTCAAGTCTTGAAATGCTTGGACTGACCCGAGCGAATTGAAAACAAAACACTCGAGTCAGAACTTAAATATCTTATGTGAGTTAAATCAACAGAAATAAATATGAGTGCAGTAACTTAAGAGATGCTCGGGATTCACATCACCTAAGGATCCGTTAAACTGTTTACTACGTAGTAATATTTCGCTATTATAATAATGTCTATTTATAAAATAAACTTACTTTTTTCATAGCATTAAGGGGTTACCCATATAGCCCTTAACACGTAATAGTCCTAGTAGTCCATCAAATATCATGGTCCCTCCTGAGCGGGAAGCCACGAGAGGATACCACACCGGCTACGGGAGAAATCCAAACTCGTACAAGACTCTGTATGGTAGGTGGCATGGCACAACTAGGCAGTGGCAGGGTAGATATACCAATTACGCATCCGGGCTTGTGGTAACGCGTAGCAGCTACTGCCACCCACCTCGAACAACACCCCCAAAATCAAAATCAAAAGTGGCCACCGGATCATTCCAAAAGTCAGAGTATAATATCGAAGGAGTGCGTTCGAATAGAGGAATGACCTCATTGGCCCGAGAATCGCTCCTGTTTTAGCCACCTTGTGCCAACTCACGGGAGTCGGGTCCAAGTTTTTACCTCAATGGAAAAAGACACCACCATCCTACTTCATTCTGGAATCTCCACCGCGTACACGGTTGTTAAAGTGGTTTTCAGAGTTGGCAGAGAGTATGACAACTTTTGATCCCGGTCTCTTCAATAACCAAACGTTATTATAACACCGCGGTCTTTTAAAATAGTTTATACTTTAAAAACCAGAATAAAATATCCATTTCAAAACCATATAATTACGATATCATTTTCGTTTTAAAACCCAAATCAATAAGACATCCTTTTATTTCAAAATATATCCTTTTCCCAAAAATCATTGTCCTTTCAAATCAATATACCTTGAAACCCATAGCTTTGAAACATAACTTTTAATACTTAATGGTTTAAATATTATATTACTTTATATAATAAAATTGGTTCTTTAATTTCATAATAAATTCCAATTACCGATTTAAACCTTCAAATAAACCATTTCAGTTCATATATTTCAAAGCTTTAACTATTCCACCATTTCAAACTAATTCTTTGATAATTCCATGTATATCAAATTTAATTACTATTATTTAGATTTGAAATGTTTACTTAATAAATCCAATAAAATTTAAGCAAAACTTTTACTTCAAACAACTGGATATTCTTTAAATTTTATTTAACTTGATATATTCATTTATATCAGCTTTATATTCATTTAAAACACTTTAAACCAAATCAAGTTATAAGAATCATACCCTTTAAAAATCTCAACTTATATTTAAATTCCAAATTAAATTTATTCAAGTACAATCCTTAAATAGTTCTATTTAAACCAATTTCATATTTATCAAAAAACTTAAATTTCATTTAAGTCATTTACAACTCTATATATATATAATACCTTAAATAGGTACTTACCCATATCATATAAACCATCAAACTCCATTATTAAACTTATTTTTATTAAACAATTTTATACATAGCTTAAATTCAAGAATTTTACTGTATATATATAAAATAATAATTATATAACCTCAAAATTAATATTTAATAAACCGTATATTCCTTTTCAAAACCATAGAAAGCATTTAAAAATATTTTTATATATAGACTACGGTGTCTGTATAAAATTTTCTATCCTATGGTCAAGTGATATAGATATTTATCATTTCAATCCGTAATTTAAAAATAAAAATTACGGTCATATATCATTTCAAACCTCAATCCCGAATGAAATGAGAATGCAAAATAACTTGCTGCTATAACAATATAGAATACAGCATCCATTCACCCAATATCAATCATCAACCATTTATTTCAATCATCATCCAAATTCTAATATTAACATTAATAAATAACAATTAATTACTGACAGATTATTATTCAATAATAGATTAATTTAACTGGCAGTTATATGCAATAATAAGTTGAATAACAATTTAATTCAAATAAATGCAATTTAACTAAGATGATGATTAAATATATGCCAAACAGATATAAATAAATTTCAAATCACATCATATATCAATTTTACAAACATAAGAAATTTTAGAAGTTGTGAGTGGGTTAAAACACTCACCTTTTGAATTTAAATTGAATTGAAATCCAATTGAAACCCAAAAATTTAACAATCTCAGAATTCATCCAAACTGGCGCCAAAATGTCCGAAATTTGAATACGATCCTAACAAAAAATACCGCGCGTGAAACAGAGCTCGTATGCAAAAGTTATATCGAAAATTGTCTTTGAATTTCAATTTTAAAAATAAAAAAAAGGAACACATTACTTTAAGTGCCACGTAACCCCTTTATTCCTCGCGGTCTACCAACTACAGGCCTACTCGTTCAAACATCATGAACGACGCTACCCAATCGATGCCGCGTCCAATCACTGACACGCCGCACCTGGCCAAAGGCGCGCCTCCACGCGCATCACCTCGTCGAGCTCACGCGACTCCCCACACGTCTCTTTGGACGACACGCGCGCAGCAGCCCCCATGAAACCGAAACCCTAATTGTGATTTTCCGATGATCTAACCGTCAACTCCACGAACGAACGCCACAGATCAACTCCCCTCGGTCTCCTCTACAAAACCCAGAAACAGTTAGTCGATCCGTCGAGTTTGATTTCGATGTGATGAACGGCCGAAAATAAACAAGCCAATCCAGCTACACAGAAACTCAGATCCAAAAACAAACTGCAGATCTGAGATGCGTACATCGAGAGCTTCGATGTATATTTTTTTAGAATTTTTCTGAGGATTTTGGAATTTTAGCTTTGGATTGAAATTTGAATTGGATAGATTAGGGTTTACAGCCATTGAGGAAGGGGAGCACAGAAGTTTATGTACATATAGAAATGAGGTATAGAGGCAGCTAGGGTTTATAACGGGGTTTATATAGGTGGGTCGGAAATTAGAATGGATTGATAAGGTTGGATATACGCGCTAACACCAAAGTGGCCCAAAAAGCCCGTTTCGACTCGAGAACGTAATTGGGTCAACCCATATATCAAAATAGGTGTTTTTAAATATTTTAAACGTGATGGAACAAGTTTCAAGTCCAAATTCCATCATATGAAGAAGTTATGCCCAAATCAATATTTTTCAAATTGATTTCAATTGATTTCAATTTCATTTATTTCAAGGCGTTTCGAGTCCGTGCGATCAAACGACAAGTCCGATCGCTACGAAACTTGAAACCCTACAATAATTCACCGTTACGATTCCAATAAAACTAGTTTCGTCGAAATCTAGGTCAGTGGCTAAAATGGCTATTTTCTAGTTACTTGAATAAATAAATAATTTAACAAATTAAATCTAATTTCAAATTTCAATTCTTTAATTGACAAATTTCATCATCTTTGATTCCTTAGTCATTTACAATGTTTTAACAAATTCAGATGTAAATGTAAAGTTTATAAATTTATAAATTTCAGTGTTAACTTCCAATTTCATTAAGTTTCAAAATTATAATTATAATTACCAAAATTTCCATTTAATTAAGTTAACCAAAAATTATTACATTCATTATTGTCAAATAGATGGGTTTACCATTGGATTCAAAACTATTACATAAATTTTCTCCTATTCCATCTTCTTTTCAAATAATGTATTATTTAGATATATTCAATTTCATTTAATTATAATTAATCCAATTATTAAACTTTTCATTTCAATTAAATCAAATCTTTGTTTAACCTTACTAAAATTTTACATTAACAAAACGTTAAATTTGGATTTATTGTAATTGATTACCAAAGTTTATTTACACATTAAATAAATAAACCTGTATTAAATGTCACCTATTTGCTTTCCATCGCCTTTATAAATTCGTTACTTATCATCCCAGATTATTATACCATATATACCCTAATTTATTCCATTCTATTATTCAATTCATCATTATCAAATGATAAAATTAACATTGGATTTATAAACTATTATCTTAATATTCTTACATTGCATATTGATTTCAATTAATGCAAAAATCAGAGATTTAATTTCATTGTATTGCAATAAACCCAATTACCTAAATTTTACATTCAAATAAATAAATCCCGATTCCCATTCTTATTATTCAACAAACATATTTAACATTTGGTTACGTTTCATTACACTAATATTTTCCGCTTCACTTTTGTTCGTATTAACTATTTTATTTCCACTTATTGTGTAATAACTAACATAATTCAATCATGTTGAAATTTGTCAGTTTCACCTATTCATTAAGATTTTAAAGCAAATAAATTAATCTACCTTGGCTCCATTCTTTATTACATCAATAAATTCCTAATAAACGTACTACTTAATTTCCCTTAATTGCAAATTTTATTTCTAAATTTTATTTAACATACTATATAAAATAAATAACATGTATAGATTGTTACCTATTTCCCTATTCTTGCATTTATAAGTTTATTACTTAACAACACAGGTTAAAATTCCATATATACACAAATTTTAGTTAATTGTCATTAACACTGTATTATTTCATTAATTATTCAAATACTTACATTAACACTTTCACTTATTTACATTCAGTTACAAATAAATCAAAACATTATTGCATTGGTAAATTAAATGCTTACCTTAATAAGTTTTCATTCTCAACCAATATTTCAATTACTATAGGACACTGATTTAATTCAATTAACTATTTAATATTATTAATTCACTATTTACCTTTGTTTTCTTATATTCAATTCTTAGCCTAGTATAACAATTTACATTACTTCAATTTATTCGTAATTTCATTTCAACTGTTAATACTTAGCTTTATTTTCCATGGTTTCATTTCATTGTCAACATTTGCATCATTATAAATTTTAATTTTTTTTATTTCTTCCTAAATTTAATTGCAAAATTAAATTAAACTAACCAATTTATTTATCAAAATTTACGGGTCATTACTCTCTCCCCCATTCAAAACTTTTCGTCCCCGAAAAGGAAAAGTAGGGTAAAGAAGAATTATAAATAATATATTTTATTCAAAACATTATATTCATAACCATAAGTTTACAGAATTGGACAAATTAAATAAATCATATAGATTTATAAACAAGCAAATCTTTTATATTCTAATTAATAAAGATTAAGTCCAAAATTTATGAAATTTTTTGCCAGAGTCTCCTTTGTACGGAGAGGCTCGGGAGAAAATATAATATCAAATATAACAATATATAACATAATAATTTCCAAAATAATATATATCCCAACCCGTTAAAAATAATATAATAACGCTATAAACCATAATCCGAAAACGTACCTATTTGTCGGGCAATTAACGCTTAATTATGAAACCAAAAGCGCAATTACTTCCATAATCCGTATTTCACTTATATAATCCAAAAAGGTTAACAATTATATAAAATGAAATATTTAAAGTTGTTTCAACCAATTAAATATAAACAACAATCATTGCAACCAACATCATACAATATCAACATAAATCAATTATCCATCCAAAGCAAACAAAACAAATGGTTTGTTCGGGTGTTAGACATTCTAAATTGCACAGTATGCCAAATAAGCTACTAAGCATATCCTCTACTCAAAAGTCTTAGATAAAGCTCAACCGATTATTTATCCATCCAAACAATTAGAATATCACTTCCCAAACAATCCATAAACCAAACAAACAACAATTTCAACCAATAGATTACATTCATTTTTATCAATTTCATTTCATACTATTAGTTGTTTGATTTTCGTTTCATCTATATAATGATTTATCTTTTAATTTAATTTTTTTTCTCTTATAGTTACATTTACTTTTATTCATTTCTAACAAAATCTCATTTCACTTATTCATAATATGAAATTTTCTTTTATTATACTACATTCATTTATTCACTGCTTAATTTCATGGTCTTAAGTTTATAATCATTTATTTATATTACCTATCTTTCTATTATATTTTATCAGAAGCAATTTCAACTATACCTAAGTTTATACCACTAGAATAACAAATTCTTATTTATTAAAGAATTTCGTCAATTACATTCATTACCTCAAATTTATTAGTTGTATAATATCTATTACATCTTCATATTAACATTTCAACTTTTTCATCCTTTGGTAAGTTGTATATATGTTTAAAGAATGCAAATGAAACTTATACAGATTTTACCTCATTTCTTTTAATTTAATCTAATGTTCAATAATTACATCTTTTGTTTTATAAGTTACAATTTCAACTTTCTTGTTATTTCATTTATAACCTATCCTTTGATTTCTTTTTATTTATAACTTAACATTTAATCTCTTATTTCCTTTAGAGGTTTCAATTATTAATTACTTACGTTCAAATTCACTACAATAACTGAAACTAGTAATAAATGGAGAATAACCTACTAAGCGCACCATTTATTGTAATCCAAATTCATTAATTTATTAAATGCTTACATTTATTAAATTCCGAGTTAAATTTCAAATCATTTTAAAATAATAGATAAATATATACTTACAGTTTATATATCCAATTATAATTAAAAAAAATTAAAATTTTATATTTTTTATCAAAACAACTCTGCAGTAAAACTACTACAGTGGCCTTCCCACTTCGAAACTCGAAAATGAATGTCGATAATGCGTGCACTCATCACCGAATTTTCCAGCGACGGAGAGGGAAGTGCAAACTTATTTCTTTCCAGAGTTTCTTTAAAGTAATTCTTTCAAATATATTTAAATATTTATATCAGAAAATACTTCTAAAATAATATTATTATATTTCAAAATATATATATATATATATATATATATATATATTTCAAAATCATTCAAAAGAAAGTTTCAAAAGCTCGGAACTTAAGTTCCAACTTTCCAATTTTCATTTTATTTTATTTTCCATCTCATTTCACTATTATTTATAAATTCCATTACCTAACAACCAAATAGAACCTTTATAAAAAATTTACTTTATATATATAGAAAATATAATAGGCAAAATTATTTCGTTCACCTATATTAAAACCAAATATTATGTCGTTCTGTCCTATTAAGTGTTTAGAAATCCCTATTGATGTTATAGCATCCCATGCATCAACCAGAATTTTTAAATACAAAACGACACAAATTAACACAATATTAAAACCTTTTTATAACACTAACAAATATGCTCTCTCATATATATACACTCAGCGACTCATCATAGGGTATTACTACCATATTAGTAAAGAGTCAAACCCCACAAAGCTAAGGTTTATCGCTAAACCAAAGCTCTGATACCAGATGTAACACCCTGTTTTTTTGCACACTTTAAATAGACGATAAACATAACACGTCAGACTTAAACCATACATAAGGGCGAATTGTTATGGGGTAAATAAGAAAAAGCAGAGAAAGAAAAAGAACAAAATAGAATCTTGTAGCGGAACGATAAAATATAATAATCAAATATACAGTTTATAAAGCTGTTTTACAAAATATTCGATTTATACTTATACGACATATAACAGAGTTACACATACCAATAAATAACAATGCAACTGAGTACATGATGTAGCGGAATACTATAATAAATAATAGTAATAATATCCTCGTCTTCGTCCTCCAATAAAGTCTTCAAGTCTTGAAATGCTTGGACTGACCCGAGCGAATTGAAAACAAAACACTCGAGTCAGAACTTAAATATCTTATGTGAGTTAAATCAACAGAAATAAATATGAGTGCAGTAACTTAAGAGATGCTCGGGATTCACATCACCTAAGGATCCGTTAGACTATTTACTAAGTAGTAATATTTCACTATTATAATAATGTCTATTTATAAAATAAACTTACTTTTTTCATAGCATTAAGGGGTTAACCATATAGCCCTTAACACGTAATAGTCCCAGTAGTTCATCCAATATCATGGTCCCTCCTGATCGGGAAGCCACGAGAGGATACCACACGGGCTACGGGAGAAATCCAAACTTGTACAAGGCTCGGTATGGTAGGTGACACGACACAACTAGGCAATAGTAGGGTAGATATACCAATTATGCATCCGGGCTGGTGGAAACGCGTAGCAACTACTACCGCCCACCTCGAACAACACCCCCAAAATCAAAATCAAAAGTTGCCACCGAATCAATCCAAAAGTCGGAGTATAATATCGAAGGAGTGCGTTCGATCGGAGGAATGACCTCATTGGCCCGAGAATCGATCCTGTTTTAGCCACCGTATGCCAACTCACGGGAGTCAGGTCCATGTATTTACTTCAAAGGAAAACGCCGCCACCAACCTACTTCATTCTGGAATCTCCACCTCGTACACGATTGTTAAAGTGGTTTTCAGAGTTGGCAGAGAGTATGACAACTTCCGACCCCGGTCTCTTCAACAACCAAACGTTATTATAACACCGCGGTCTTTTCAAAATAGTTTATACTTTAAAAACCAGAATGAAATATCCATTTCAAAACCATATAATTACGATATCATTTCCGTTTTAAAACCCAAATCAATATGATATCCTTTTATTTCAAAATATATCCTTTTCCCAAAAATCATAGTCCTTTCAAATCAATATACCTTGAAACCCATAGCTTTGAAACATAACTTTTAATACTTAATGGTTTAAATATTATATTACTTTATATAATAAAATAGGTTCTTTAATTTCACAATAAATTCCAAATACCTATTTAAACCTCCAAATAAAACATTTCAATTCATATATTTAAAAGCTTTAACTATTCCACCATTTCAAACTAATTCTTTGATAATTCCATATATATCAAATTTAATTACTATTATTTAGATTTGAAATGTTTACTTAATAAATACAATAAAATTTAAGTAAAACTTTTACTTCAAATAACTGGATATTCTTTAAATTTTATTTAACTTGATATATTCATTTATATCAGCTTTATATTCATTTAAAACATTTTAAACCAAATCAAGTTGTAAGAATCATATCCTTTAAAAATCTCAACTTATATTTAAATTCCAAATCAAATTTATTCAAGTACAATCCTTAAATAATTCAATTTAAAGCAATTTCATATTTATCAAACAACTTAAATTTCATTTAAGTCATTTAAAACTCTATATATATAATACCTTAAATAGGTACTTACCTATATAATATAAACCATCAAACTCCATTATTAAACTTATTTTTATTAAGTAATTTTATACATAGCTTAAATTCAAGAATTTTACTATATATATATATATATAAAATAATATTTATATAACCTCAAAATTAATATTTAATAAACCGTAGATTCCTTTCCAAAACCATAGAAATCATTTAAAAATATTTTTATATATAGACTACGGTGTCTGTATAAAATTTCCTATACTATGGTCAAGTGATACGGATATTTATCATTTCAAGTCGCAATTTAAAAATAAAAATTACGGTTATATATCATTTCAAACCGCAATCCTGAATGAAATGAGAATGCATAATAACTTGCACTTATAACAATAAAGAATACAACATCCATTCACCCAATATCAATCATCAACCATTTAACTCAATCATCATCCAAATTCAAATATTAACATCAATAAATAACAATTAATTACTGACAGTTTATTATTCAATAATAAATTAATTTAACTGACAGTTATATGCAATAATAAGTTGAATAACAATTTAATTCATATAAATGCAGTTTAACTGAGATGACGATTAAATATATGCCAAACAGATATAAATAAATTTCAAATCACATAATATATCAATTTCACAAACATAAGAAATTTTAGAAGTTGTGAGTGGGTTAAAACACTCACCTTTTGAATTTAAATTGAATTTAAATCCAATTTAAATCGAAAAATTTAACAGTCTCAGAATTCGTCCAAACAGGCCCCAAAATGTCCGGAATTTCAATACGATCCTAACAAAAAAACCGTGCATGAAACGGAGCTCGTATGCAAAAGTTATATCGAAAATTGTCTTTGAAATACAATTTTTTTTCAAAAAAGGAACATATTACCTTAAGTGCCACGTAACCCCTTTCTTCCTCACACTCTACCAACTACAGGCCCACTCGTTCGAACATCACAAAAGCCGCTGTCCAATCGACGCCGCCTCCAACCACTGACTAGCCGCACCTGGCCAGAGGCGCGCCTCCACGCGCATCACCTCGTCGAGCTCACGCGACTCCCCACACGTCTCGCTGGACCCCATGCGCGCAGCAGCCCCCATGAAACTGAAACCCTAGTTGTGATTTGCTTATGATCTAACTGTCAACTCCACGAACGAACGACACAGATCAACTCCCCTCGGTCCTTTCTACATAACCCAGAAATGGTTCGTCGATCCGTCGAGTTTGATTTTGACGTGATGAACGACCGATAATAAATGAGCTAATTCCAGCTACAAAGAAACTTAGATCCAAAAATGAACCGTAGATCTGAGATGCGTACATCGAAAGCTTCGATATATATTTTTTTTCGAATTTTTCTAAGGAGTTTGGAATTTTAGCTTTGGATTGAAATTTGAATTGGATAGATTAGGGTTTACAGCCATTGAGGAAGGGGAGCACAGAAGTTTCTGTACGTATAGAAATGAGAAATAGAGGCTACTAGGATTTATAACGGGGTTTATATAGATAGGTCAGAAATTAGAATGGATAGATAAGGTTGGATATACGCGCTAACGACAAAGTGGCCCAAAAAGCCTGTTTCGACTCTGAACGAAATCGGGTCAACCCATATATCAAAATGGGTGTTTTTAAATATTTTAAACGCGATGGAACAAGTTTCAAGTCCAAATTCCATCGTATGAAGAAGTTATGCCCAAATCAATATTTTTCAAATTGATTTCAATTTCATTTATTTCGAGGCGTTTCAAGTCCGTACCAAGGTTTTAAATCTCCCCGAGATCAGCCGAGATGAAAATCCGAGATATTAGCCAAAATCCGAGATTTGGCAGCTTGGTTAGTTGTAAGTCTTTTAAATATCGCCCGAGACAGCCGAGATATTTTCCCGAGATATTGGCCAAAATCCGAGATTTGAAACCTTGGTCCGTACAATCAAATGACAAGTCCGATTGCTACGAAACTTGAAACCCTACAACAATTCACCATTACGGATCCAATGAAACTAGTTTCGTCGAAATCCGAGTCAGTGGCCAAAATGGCTATTTTCTAGTTAATTGAATAAATAAATAATCTAACAAATTAAATCAAATTTCAAATTTCAATTCTTTAATTGACAAATTTCATCATCTTTGATTCCTTAGTCATTTACAATGTTTTAACAAATTCAGATGTAAATGTAAAGTTGATAAATTTATAAATTTCAGTATTAACTTCCAATTTCATTAAGTTTCAAAATTATAATTAAAATTACCAAAATTTCCATTTAATTAAGTTAATCAAAAATTATTACATTCATTTTAGTCAAATAGATTGGTTTACCAATCGATTCAAAACTATTACATAAATTTTCTCCTGTTCCAACTTCTTTTCAAATAACGTATTATTTAGATATATTCAATTTAATTTAATTACAATTAATCCTCTTATCGAACTTTTCATTTCAATTAAATAAAATCTTGGTTTCCATTCTTTAAATCAACCAATTCATATTATGAATAAAATTAACCTTACTTCAATTTTACATTAACAAAACGTTAAATTTGGATTTATTGTAATTGATTACCAATGTTTATTTAAACATTAAATAAATAAACTTATATTAATTGTCACCTATTTGCTTTCCATTGCCTTTATAAATTCGTTACTTATCAACCCAGATTATTATTCCATATATACCCTAACTTATTCCATTTTATTATTCAATTCATCATTATCAAATGATAAAATTAACATTGGATTTATAAACTATTACCTTAATTTTCTTACATTCCATATTGATTTCAATTAACGCAAAAGTCAGGGATTTAATTTCATTAAATTGCAATAAACCCAATTACCTAAATTTTACATTCAAATAAATAAATCCCGATTCCCATTCTTATTATTCAACAAAAATATTTAACATTTGGTTATGTTACATTACAATGATATTTTCCGCTTCGCTTTTATTCGTATTAACTATTTTATTTCCACTTATTGTGTAATAACTACCATAATTCAATCATGTTGAAATTTGTCAGTTTCACCCATTCATTAAGATTTTAAATCAAATAAATTAATCTACCTTGGCTCCATTATTTATTGCATCAATAAATTCCTAATAAACGTACTACTTAATTTCCCTTAATTGCAAATTTGATTTCCAAATTTTATTTAACATACTATATGAAATAAATAACATATATAGATTGTTACCTATTTCCCTTTTCTTGCATTTATAAGTTTATTACTTAACAACACAGGTTAAAATTCCATATATACACAAATTTTAATTAATTGTCATTAACACTGTATTATTTCATTAATTAATCAACTACTTACATTAATACTATTTCACTTATTTACATTTAGTTACAAATAAATCAAAACATTATTGCATTGGTAAATTAAATGCTTACCTTAATAAGTTTACATTCCCAAACAATATTTCAATTACTACGTGACACTGATTAAATTCAACTTACTATTTAATATTATTAATTCATTAATTCACTATTTACCTTTGTTTTCTTATATTCAATTCTTAGCCTAGTATAACAATTTACATTACTTCAATTTATTCGTAATTTCATTTCTACTGTTAATACTTAGCTTTATTTTCCATGGTTTCATTTCATTTTCAACATTTGCTTCATTGTAAATTTTAATTTTTTTTTATTTCTTCCTAAATTTAATTGCAAAATTAAATTTAAATAACCAATTTATTTATCAAAATTTACGGGTCGTTACAGTTCCGTTGTGTTGTTGTGTCTCCTTCCTTAAGTTGCTATGTTTTATTTTGTAGTGGAAAAAAATGAAATATAGGAAAATGAAAATGTAAATTGGCCGTGTATTGTTACTTTCTTCCTTCATGCATGCTCTATCTTCATTTATAGAAGAGAAAGGAAAAAAACAAAAGAAATGTGTTGTGTTGTCCCTTCCTCCGTGTGTGTAAGTAAATAGATATATATATATATATATATATATATATATATAATCTAATATACTTCAAAGCTAAGGAACAAGAACAAGAACTTAACGTCAGTGCAAGGAAGAGCAAGGATAGATAAAGATATTTCCTGTCTTGTTTTTTTTATTTGAAAGTTCTGGAATACGACGCTACATATGTACTCGTACGAGTTGCGAGCGACAAAAATAAAAATTGGATCATGCATAACAATGTGCGATCATCATAAAATAACAATAATATACACGGTTAATTTATTCTATAAAGTTTCAAAAATGCTAATGTATGCCGTAAAATATGTCAAACAGCAATTCAGTTATTTTTCAATTTAAAAATTATGAAAAAATACTAAAAATTAAATTAAAAACACGTCATTATAATCAAGCTGTTATTCGAAACACATATTTTATTACATTTAAATTCAAATCGAATATTTAAATAAATTAAATATTCAAATTCGTAGAATTAAAAATTGTAGCTCTTTACATATGTAAGGACCCGATTCTTCGACTTCCGAAAATCGACATCAATACGTCCACTGTATCAACTGCCGAGCAATCGAATGCCGGAAAACCGAACACTTAGGGTTTAAGAAGAAGAAAAAGATAGAAGAAGAAAGAAAAAGATAGAACAGAACAATATCAGAATCTCACAATCGCAACGGAAAAACGTATAATAGATAAATGAATAATCTTTAAACAAAGAACTATATCAGTTATTACATCACATCATATTTCATTACATTATATCATCAGAGTGTAAAACGAAAAACAGCGAAAAAGAAATACTATATACTAGTTTGACACGCCATGCTCTCCATCTTGCCTCTAATTCTCTACAGCAACTCCCGAATCCAGAATGACCTGATAACCTGACTCTAGACTGCCCGTGTGGAAATTGGTGGCCACCCAGAGTTTAGGAAGTAAACAATAAACTCCAGGTCAGTCATGGGACTGGTGTGAGAACTTAAAAAAGTTTATCTTTAAAAGACAACAAAGGAATATTTTTAAAATAGATTCGCAATGCTTTTGGAAAATGAGACTACCATAAGGCCTCCCGCACACACAAATAATGCAAACGCAGAATCGGAGGAGATTTCTCCTTATGATAGTCAAAGATGCTTGATACGCATTAAAAAGAAACATTTGATATTATTACTAGTGCATAGTGTAGACAACAATTTCGAAAGTATAATATAAATCTTAGCCAGCATAGGCATTCCGCACTTACGCCTACTATAGCTACCATCCAAACAGTGGTGACCACCATAAGTGAATGATAGGTTCTACAACTAAAACCGTACAAGATCGTATTGTTTCTTTGGATTTCCAACAAATGGTCAGGCCAAGGAACTTCCCATTGCCACATGAGTACGCCTCTGGAAAGGCGACCCGAGAACCTAACCGGATCTCTGCCAACACAAGGTCGGGTTACCCTAACTGGGTAACTACTGACACGAATATGTCATCCCCCAATCGTAACCGATCTATATCCGAGGATCCTCGATTTCCAACAACCACAAAGTAATAAATTTGCAGCAACAACATAGGTTAAGTATCTGGGCTCCATACCATGATACCAGCTCTATCCAGAAGGAATGACATACACTAAAGGGGCGCTACCCCCTAATAACCTTGCTGCATCCTTCCTGTTTTGACCATTTCCGGGGAGTGAAGCTCGACGAAGTCTCGTTCACAAAGCTACGCTTTATATAAAAGCTATGCATTGATTCAACAAATGCTCAACACCACTTAGCATATCACACTACCAAATTGGGAGTATATCACTAATAACCTTCAACTATATAACCTCTGAGCTCGTACATCTCAGAGAAGGGTGCTAAGCTAAGAGAATAAATCCTCCGCCACCAACAGATATGTATTTGGAAGAAATCAGCTTTATATCTCAATTTGTAATGTCAGACATACAATCCATACAAGTCTGTTCCGGGATCGAACGGAAGCGATGGCACTTCCAAAGAAGCCCTTGCGATCCAGGTATTCACTAATCACGTCCGGACTTCCCATCACAAAGGGTAATAAATTTCTATATCGGAGATCAGCCGATGCAGAAACATTCGACGATAATCCTTCCGTTTTCACAAATATCTGGTCTTCAACACCAGTCATCAAATGCAATCCATAATGACGTATCACATATTCGGAATGGGTTATACGACCTAAAGGTCCTTTCCCAGCTAACCCGAACAGTGAGCGCTTATTTTGAAAATAAGTGTGGCATTCAAATTCAAGCAATCGCAACAAATACCTATTTAAAGGTAAATATTGATAGTCGGTTATTTAACTATCAATAGGTATGCACACATCACCAGATTCCAAATAATTTTCCAAATTATTTAATTTCCAAAATATCTTTACGAGATATATTATTTCATACTTCAAAAATAAATCAACGTTTATTTTTAAACAAATTCCCCTCTCCTTTATAAATTCTATAGTGACTTTATATTTCAAAATGTCTACTGATATAAGATTTTCAAATTGATTTCAAATATTCACTTTCAATTTATCTTTAGAAAGGTAATTTCTCAAAACGTTTCATTTCATATTGGAAAAACATTTCCATACTTATTTAATAATAAGTATTTCACAAATCTATTTATTTTCAACATTTGGAAAATATTCAATATACTTAAATCTCAGTTAAGTATATTTTTTACTTTTTAAGAAAACATTCTCTTAAACACATTTATTTGGGTCAAAACGAATGTTGCATAAAACATCGTTACGACGACCCAAAATCACTAGTATAGGGATTCGAAATTAAGATAGATATATAAATCCCAATACTATATAAAACATTTCCTTTCGGAAATCATTTACTATAACAACAGTGTTATAGTCCACCGTTTCCTTCTATTTCTCGAAAACGTCTATTTCAACAATGAATGTTGAAATCTATGGTTTCGATACTCAACACATTTTAATACATCGTTAAAACTATTAACTTCAATTTATAATATCGTTTTCCCAAAACATATCCATTTTATTTAATAATATATTCACTGTCCAAAATCATGAATATACTTCGTTAACCAATTTCAACATTTCTACGCATTTTATTTAAAGAATTATCCACTGTCCAAAATCATGAATAAAATTCCCAAATCAAACTCTTCATTACTACTCCTACCATATAATTGATAATTCGCTATCCAAAATCGCGAATATATCCCCTTTTATAAACTTCTATGTTTAATTTATCAAATTCAATGGATTTCGGATTTATAAAACAATGTTTATAAATTCACATTTCTATTTTTTATAAAGACTTAAACTTATAAAATCCCTAAATTAACCAATTCTATTTATATTCCATTTAAATGCCAAAAATCCAATTTATAAGTTAATTACTTATAAATCTTTTATTTTACAAAATCTATTCATTTTATAACTTCACAATTTATAAATCTATAAATTTCATTCACTTATGAAATCCATTTTTTTATTTCATTTTAACACTTATAAAAACTCATTTTATAATTCCAATATTTTATTTTTATAAATATCAATCTTGAAAATCTTTTTATATAAACCGTTTATAATAATTCTAAAATCTCAATTTAAATAAACTAATCCTTTTTATAATTTACAAATCGTTATTTAAAGCTTATATAGCTCCAAAATCATACTTAAGTATTATTTTCCAAAAATCATAACTTTTATAATAATAAAAATTATTACGTTTATTTATTTTAACAATTCAAAAATTTAATAAAACATATACTTTCAAAAAAAAATCACTTTTAAAATCCTTTTAAAATTTGAAATCGTTACTTTAACATTTTTAAAACTCCAAAATTGGTCCAATGATGCAACACACCAAATAGTCAATCACGACAACAAAGACATTATATATTATTCGCAATCCAGTTGGATCCCTCCAACCTGTTTCCCTGCATCCACAGATGTTAGCACAATACCAATTCCGTTCCAATACGGAATATCGTGGTATATACGATTTATAAAATATTATTCGCTATTATGCGGCGCAATAGGGTCTCATCCGCTATATAATGCGGGAAATCAACTCCAAGTACATAAATAATACGGATTTCACTTTGTAGTAAAATATTCACGGTATATGTTTTTAATGTATAATCTCCGCTTAATATACGGCGTATAATGTCTATTTCAATCAATAAATAATAATCATCATCCAGGCATACAATCAACAATTTTAAATTTAACAATTTAAATTTAAATCGAAACTGTTTCGATTGAGTGAGAAGTTCTCACCTTGATTTCAATTCGGTTCCAGCGTTTTATTTTGTATAAAATTAAACAAGCGTTTAATTTTACCTGAAATTTTCACCAAAGCCAATCCAGTTCCATTGTGTAGTATTCGACAAAACGAAGCCAACGCAACTGGTTTCGTACGTTTTCGACCTCGTATGTACAAGTTATGGCCATTTAAACATCATACAAATTTAAATATAAATAATTTACACTTTTATTTAAGTTTTTTTCTAACCCTAGAATCAGAGCCGCATGTTCCAAAGAAGCAAATCTCGGCCGCATGTTGATTTCTTCCATCTCCAGACTTTCGTATGCGTATAAACCCATATCATGATTTTTAGGGTTAGGGACCATACCCACCACGACATTCAAGAATTCGATCAGGACCCCCCATTTCGCGCGCTCGCCTCGGCTCCACCCACGGCCAGGAAGCGGTCGAGCTCGGTCAACCTGATGCGTTGAAAAACGCGTCCAAACCTACCATGAACGCGAGCTGTTTTCTCCTTCGTCGATGCGAATTAGACAATCACCACCGTTGAGAACGTAGAACTCGATGCCCTCTTCGATGTTCTAGTTGATCTTTTCTTGTAATTATTAACGGATTTGAAGAAAATTAGGGAGAAAGGATTGAGATTTTCGGCCATTGATATTGTAGGTGGTGGCTAGGCTGAAGAAATTAGGGTTTTGGCAATTGTGATGGTTTATGTGCTTTTATAGAAAATTGCCAAATTACTATTCATCCGAACTTTTTCGAAAACCAAATCTCGCGTGGTGTCTGGCGTTTCTAGGGTTTACCTCGCATTCCGAACACAATGGAACGTGTTTCGGAGGCTAATTCCATCGTATGTGCGAGTTACGGAAATAAACAATCAATTTTAAATTAAACCGATTGAACAAATTTCTAGGCGTTTTGGCTTGCCCCGGACAAACGATAAATCCGATTGACTTGAAATTTGAAATCTTAGTATGATATCACATTACAGATCCGATGAAGCTTGTTTCTTTGAAATCCGAGACTGTTTGAAAAATGGCTATTTTAACTCGTCAATTAAATATTAAAATATTCAATTTTTGACAAATTAATCTTTAATTCGATTTTAAAAGTTCTATAACATCAATCTAACTTCAATATGATATAATATAATTTTCCAAGTCATTTTCAACCATATTAAACCCAATATTCAATTATTTTCTGTAATTTCAAATATTAAATTATCGATTTAATTATCCAATTAAATCCAGATATTCGAAATAAAATTTATTCAACTCCAAATTTAACTTATTAACATTTAAAATAAATTAAATATACGAATTTTAATTGACTGAAATTCTGGATCGTTACAAACTTCCTCCCTTAAAAGAATTTCATCCTCGAAATTACCAAGTAAGAAAAATTCACAAAATCCATTAACTTTTCCAAAATCTCTAGTTAAACTTCTTACAATATTTTACTAAGTTTTCAAACCTATACTTAGTTATCTTCTGAAAAACAACTAATATCGTTAAACTTTCAACAAAAAATCAAAACTTAGTTTTTTCACAAAATTTTTCAATTTTCTCAAAAAATTTCTAACGCCTTAAATTTTAGGAAAAATTTGCCATAGTCTACTTTGCGCGGCTCGATCCGAAAAAAATGACAGTATATATATCACAAATATACATCTCATCAAGTGATGAGGCATTCCGTAGGGAAAAAAGTGTAAAAGTACGGTATGTAATCCGAGATATGTACCTTATATATTATTAGCGAGCATATACGGCTAATATAGCGCGAAAGCGAGCTCCAAATGCGAAGCAAGCGCAATCCGCACCTACTAAACACTCAACAACAACATGAGAAACATGCATATATGAAAGTAATATCGATATGCATCATATAGCAACATAACAACTACATGTGCCAACATAGCAAATGCAACAAAACAACAAATGCAACCACCAAATCAATATAAATTCACTTCTCATTAATATTCAACGAATTGTTTTTTTTTTCCAATTGATTCATTAACATTGGTTGTTTTTACTAACATTCATTTATTCATATTAAATTAGTTTACATTCACCAATTCATATTCAAGTTGGTTCACTTCCACATTCAAATCAAATTACATAGCTTTCTATTTATCAATTCAATTTTATATGAATTTCTATTCAATTAACTAACAACAAGTTAACAACCAAAGTATAACCAACATAACCAAATTTATTTACTTTACTTACATTCAATTTGGTTCAACACTTTTAATTCCAATTGGTTGATATTAAATTGACTTCCATTCAATTATTCAATTTTTCAACTTCATTGCCTTCTAATGAATTAACACTTACATTCATTATTCCATATCAATTTATTTACATTCAATTGATTAACATTCCATTCATTCATTAATTCAATTGATACTTCATTTTACAAATAAAGTTGAATTTCATTTATATAACTCAAGTTCACATCCATTTAATTCACTTTATTATTTTACTTAATAAAATTGTTTAACCATTTTTTAACAATCTGTTTTACTTATATTTTTCCCTTTATAAGTTATACAACTTATATTCAAAAATTACCACTTGGATTTTATTGATTCACTTATACTTACATTAATTTAACTCCATCCTTTAAGTTAAATTTATTCTATCAAAATTCAAATTGTATAAGTTATCAACACATTTATCATTTCCATAAATATTTTAAATAAGATTCCAGAGTCTTTTCATCCTTTCAAAACCATTTTTTTTGAAATTAATCCAAATTATCCTTTGAATTTCCAAACCCAAATCCAAATTTTCCAAACAACTTTCATTTAAAATAATCTAGCAGCAATTCCTTTTTGGAAACCCGAAAATGAACACCAATGATGTCGCGATCATCATCGGAATTATTTTCCAGCGATCGAAAAGAGTTTAGAGCTTTCATCTCTCCAAAACAATTTTCCAAAATATCAAATCCTTTCAAAGCACTTCTCTGGAATTGTACTTTAGATTATAAATCACCTTTATAATTCTTTTACTTATATAATTTCACCATTTATATATAAGATTGTTTTACAATTGTAAATCACTTTAACTATAATTCTATCTGTTTATACAATTATTCTTTTACAACTTATATATTTTTCCAATTTCAACAACTAAACAATCAATTTATATATACACTTTAATAATTTTGAAAAATTATTCCTTTATATATATAAAACAAAATCGAGGTAAAATTATTTCATTTACCCAATTTTAGACAATACTATGTCGTCTTGCCTCGTTTAAGTGTTTAGAAATTCCTATCGATAATATGGTGTCCCACATACCGACCAGAATTCACAAACATCTCAACGGATAAGCAAACACAATATAAAACATTTTATTATATTCACTAACAAATACGCGCTCATATCTATTATTATACTCAAACTCATTCTAGAGTACAACTGACTCTATCTCTAATGTGTAATTCCCAACAGAGCCATGATTGTCGCTTAACCATATGCTCTGATACCACTTTGTAAGGACCCAATTCTTCGACTTCTGAAAATCGACATCAATACGTCCACTGTATCACCAGCCAAGCAATCGAATGCCGGAATACCGAACACTTAGGGTTTAAGAAGAAGAAAAAGGGAGAAGAAGAAAGAAAAATATAGAGCAGAACAATATCAGAATCTCACAATCGCAGCGGAAAACATATAATAGATAAATGAATAATCTTTAAACAAAGAAGTATATCAGTTATTACATCACATCATATTACATTACATTATATCATCAGAGTGTACAACAACAAACAGCGGAAAAGAAATACTATATACTTGTTTGATACGCCATGCTCTCCAGCTTGCCTCCAATTCTCTACAGCAACTCCCGAATCCAGAATGACCTGATAACCTGACTCTAGACTGCCCGTGTGGAAATTGGTGGGCACCCAGAGTTTAGGAAGGAAACAATAAACTCCAGGTCAGTAATGGAACTGGTGTGAGAACTTAAAACATTTTTATCTTTAAAAGACAACAGAGGAATTTTTTAAAATAGATTCGCAATGCTTTTGGAAATGAGACTACCATAATGCCACCCACACACACACACACACACAATGAAAACGCAGAATCGGAGGAGATTTGTGACGCCCCACCTCTATACCCACGCTAGACAAGAACATTACGGAGTAATGATGTCGACTAGCATGGAGAATAATGCTGTGGAGGAGCGACCATCCATGTAATTTCTTTGTGCGAGCACCGACATGTCAGGTAGTATAGCATGAATTTCATTTAAGGAGGAAATCCGACATACCGATACAAACTCAAAGCTATCACACAGTGGCTATATATAATCTTCGAAAACAAAATATAGAAGTAAACATAACACAAATCAGTCACAGACATCCACATCACAAAGGCAGAAAAAGATATGAATATATAACACATGAAAGTGTACATCATAGTAGTGGTCTGAAAGATCCACGATAACACAAAAGGGTAGCTACATATGCTACACAAAAGAATAAGTATACATCATAGAGTCTACATCTCAAATGTATACAGCAAAAACTACTAATCTAAGTAGTTAGCCAAAAGTCAGAGTAGTCCCAAAAAAGATGTCAAGCAGAAGCACCTGTAACATCTCGGTCTGACCCGAGTATTATTTCATAAGAAAAATAATAAACGGATCAGTCTAGCTATAAATATCAGATGATATGATATAGAATAAAAGATATGGCATGAACGTATAATAACCATAATGACCTATTATAATAAGCATGTAAATGAAAATCAACAAGAGATCAATCAATATCACAAGAATCTTCTCAAAGATCCAAATAGGGGTATCATACCCTAAACTTGTATTCATAACAAGTCAATGACACACGAATCCACCAATGCACAAAAATTGATAAAACTCATCAATAAAAATCATGAAAATTGGCGAAGCATAAAATTTCCAGAAATCAACACACGAAATCCAGAAATCATAAAAAGAGAAAGAGGCCTATCACACAACGGGAGCATGAAAACTCACCTACATATGTATCACACGAACGAGATGTTATCTCATGATAGCTAGCCATTAATTTTTGAGCCGAAGCTCCACACGAACGGCCCGAAGACCATGGGTCCCTACCCCACATATGTGAGTCGAAATCACACAAATGAGGTCTAGTCTAACATCGCAGACAAAGAGAAATCGCACAATTGCTAGTCTAAATCATAAAAATTATCTTCATGATCATCAAGAAGTGTCAATTACACTAAGCTAGTAAATATATGAGTTTAGCTTCATGTCCCATAACCACTAGCTTAACTTAAATATTTACGAACAAACTGTAGATCTTCACTAGAAAATTGTCACAAGAGGTTCAATCGAACAAGTCCAAGAATTAACTGACGAAGCAAACGAGAGCGTTTCATACCACTTGTTTTACTAAGCCGTTTAATTAGATTTCTCATCTGAGTGAGGTAAAGGCTTGTACATACTAGTAGATTGGAAAACGGTTTGCGAAAAGAGTTTTGTAATTAAAATAGTGTTGAAACTGCTTTGGTGAAAGAGTTTTGATATTTACTACTAGTATTGAAACATTTATATTTTTAAAGTGACAAATCACAAAAGTGATTGTAGAAACAATCATCACAAAGTTCACATTCGAAGATGTGAATAAAATCCAAGGAAATAAGCTCAAAATGCATCAAAGTGGAAGTTCCCCTGCGACATAACAAAATTCAATACAGGAAATAGGCGCGACCAAGATGGCGTGGCCTAACACCAACATATTACGGCCTAAAGCCCACGAGTTACGACCTAACTCCACTGTGCCGCGACCTAAAAGAAGTGAACGACCTAACTCGGCCGAGTTAAGCAGTTAATAGGGGCGAGCGACCTAACGAGGTTAAACTAAGGAGCCAACGGCCAAGGGTGTGTAGCCGAACGACCTAAAGGAAAAAGGGCGAGCGATCCAAGGTCTTAAACAAGGCCTAACGACCTAACGACTCGCGACCTATCGATATAAAGGTCATTCAACCTAATTAAATTATGGTCATGCGGCCTAACGGGAATTAAGGTCATGCGACGTAATGGAATGACGGCCAAACAACCTAAAGGCTTAACTAAGCCGAGTGACTTAACGTATGAAGGGAGAGCGACCTAACGTCTCAAGCAAGAACGGTCCAAGGCTAAGCGACCTAAGGATTTGCATGCGAGCGGCTCAACCTGGAACGACCTATGGTTGTAGCGACTTAAGTTGTTGAGGTCATGCGACCTAAAGTAAATAAGGTCAAGCGACCTAGGGGGAAACGACCCAAGCACACGACCTAAAAGAAGAGGGGAGACTACCCTAGCACGCGAACTAACGACCTAGGTGTAGCGACTTAAGTGCTCACGACCTAAGGGTCGAACGACCTAATGAAGCAAGCAAGGACGAACGAGTTAATTTCCAATGACCTTCGGTCCAACGACCTAAGGGTTCACGAGCCAATTTCAAGCAGAGAAACATATACGTGTATGACGAATGACCTAGCCAGTAAAAACAAGGCCGAGTGACCTACGACCTTTCGACCTACGACCTAGCGACTTAAGGGCGAACGAAATATGCAGGCCGTGACTTTTCCACGCAGAGCGACCTAGGATCTGGAATTCACCACAAACGCTAAAAATTAGAGTTTTTCGCCAATGCAATCCAAACCAAATGCAAATGTTCATGCTAAAGTGATAGGAATTCATTCCAAACAATTTAAGATAGTTATAGACAAGAATTGTGAGATAAAAATCTCACCTTTGCACCAAAAATCAATGAAAATGAAGCTTAAAGCAAGCAAGAATCAATCCCTCTTCAAACTCAACACAAGAAGCTTGAAACCAATGCCTTCTTCTTGAATTTGGAGATGAATGATGGATTGTAATTGAATTTGAGCTTGGATTTTTAATTTCCCATTCCCTCCTCCATTGTTGATGAAGCTTGAATGCTTCGGCAGATAGAAATGAAGTTATGAAGAGGAGGGGTGAAGGTTGGGTCTAATAGGCTAAAAGCCCAAACCAAAGTCTCAAGTGAAAAAGTAGTGAAATTCCACTAACTCCAAACATATCAATGTTTATACTTAAAAAGTTGTAAACGGCGCTCTGAACTCAATGAAATTGGTCTCGAGTCCTAATTTGATCGTTTGCAAAAAGTAGGTTTTCGGACCAAAATCCGATTAATGATAAAATATTTAAATAAAATATTTAAACATAAAATCGATAAATATGCGGGTTGTTACAGACTCCCCTACTTAAGGAAATTGCGTCCTCGCAATATATAAGGTGGAAATAAAAAGTAACAACCATAAAAGCATGTTAACACAAAAGAAATTTGAAATAAGAAGTTGACCATAAAGTGCATGAAAGAGTAAGTCCGGATGTGTTCGCTTGATGAATTCTCTAGATTCCCAAGAGCAATCCTTAGGATTTGAGGACCATTGAACTTTCACTAGCGGAATATCTTTATTTCGAAGTCGTTTGACTTCAGAAACGATAATACGAATAGGATGCTGCTCAATAGTTAAATTCGGTGAAACTTCAATTTCTTCCACAACACCGGGATCAAGAAAGAGAATCGGAATCCCGAAGGCATTTTCGTAATTGGGAAACGTGAAACACGTCATGAATAGCAGAAAATCGAGCTGGTAATAAAAGGCGATAAGCCATGGAATCAATATGTTCGGCGATAGGAAATGGCCCAATATATTGAGGCGCTAATTTTTCCACATCGACTGAAACGTACAACACCTTTCATAGGTGAAACACGAATAAAATCTGGACCTAAAACCAGCTTCTCACCGGCCTCAGGCCAACAAGAAGGAGATCGACATGGCCTACCATAGAGTGCCTCCAAAGGTGCCATACCAATACTAGATTGGGATCTATTATTAGGAAAACTCAACTAGAAAAATACGATATTCCCAACTTCCACCAAAATCAAGAACACAAGAACGAAGAAGATCTTCAAGGGTTTGATTCACATGCTCGGTTTGTCCATCGGACTGGGGGTGATAAGTGGTGCTAAAGTTAAGCTTCGTTCCTAAAGCTTTTTGAAGACCCTTCCAAAATCCACTGCTAAACAATGGATCACAATCACTAATAATAAAAGTAGGAACTCCATGTAATTTAACAATCCCTTTTACTAAAGAGTTTGGCCAAAAGAGGAACGGTTCGGTTAGACCGAACGGGAATAAAATGGGCGGATTAAGTAAGTCTATCAACTATCATCCATAAGTTATCATGACCCGAACGAGAATGGGGAAAGCCATTAATAAAATCCATGGAAATTTTTTTGTCCCACTTTCAAATTGGAATTTTCTAAAGGTTGCAATAACCCACCTGGCCTTTGGTGTTCGGCCTTAGCAAGATGGAAAGTCATGCAACACTTAACAAGGTTAGCGATATCAGATTCCATTCACTCCCAATAATAAAGTCGCTTCATATCCGCGTACATTTTACTACTATTGAGATGAATGGTAATTTTAGAACGATCTAAATCTTCTAAAACATTTTGACGAAGATCACTAATATTTGGCACGATAAGTCTAACAAATTTTCAAATGTCGCCACAAAAATCAATATCGAAGTCTTTCTAACTTTCAGTATTAATTTTATCCCTACAACTTTGGCTAAGAAGAGCCAATTCGAGATCTAGCCTTTAAGCTTCAAGAATGCAGTCGAAAAGAGAAGGATGAGCCTCAAGGCTACATAAAACAAAAGATGAACACAAATCAGAAACACGATCTCGAATCTCACAAGTGGATAAAACTTCGAGATCATTCCATTCGGATATCATCATAGAAACAACCGCCCGACGCTTGCGACTGAGTGCATTGGCAACACGATTTCCCCTTCTAGGAGTATAAAGGATATCAAGATCATAAGATGTATGGAATTCGAGCCAACGTGGTTGACACAAATTAAGTTCCTTATGAGAAAATAGATATCCCAATGATTTATAATCGAGGTGGAGAACAAATTTCTCCCCCAAGATGATGATGCCAAACTTTGAAAGCAAAAACAATAGCCGCGAGCACAGATCATAAGTGACATACCTAGTCTCGATCGGCTTTTATGATTTAGAAGCACAAGAGATTGCACGTTCTCTTTTGCAAGAGAACGACATCTAAACCAATATGGTTAGCATTGGTACTAAAGTTAAAGTCTTGGTTCCCTTCGGGAATCACAAGAATAAGAGTATCAAAAAGAAAGAATTTATTTTTCTTTCCCGAAAAGCTAAAACTTTCAAAATCACAATTTCCTTAATAGAAAAATTTCCATTTTTCAAGTCAATTTATTGTGTCTGACTGTCTCATCCAAGCGTTTAGGAAATCCCTATCGATAGCGTTGATCAAGCGCATCGACAAGAATTCTTAAGACACTAAATGGACAATACAACATAAAATCATCTTCTATACGATGAAAATATCTCTTAAAAAGTTTTAAGAATATTCTATGTTTGTTTAGGATTAAAAAATCAAATTGTACTTATAATTAGGTCTTATGAAAATGATTTGCAAAATTTTAAATTTCTATTTTCATCCAAAATCAATAAATACTAGAATAGAATTATTGAGATATTCGTAGAATACTCGATTTATAAAATGGATGAAATAAGTTGGATAAGCTGAATGACATAATAAGTCATTCATAAGAATCATAACGGGTGCGGAATGTGGTAAGTGGAATGCCAACTCCCGCAACTCGTAGCGAATGAAAACCGGAGGCAAGGTCAAACTGGAAAGACATTAACATCTCTCAAACGATTGCTTAGGTGATGATCCTAAGGCAAACTCAAAGATTCCGGAAAATTCACAACTACCCAATTGAGAGAAATAACTCTTTACTCAACATGTGAGCTTAAAGAATAAAATGATGCCATCAATTTGGAATTGAATTCACAAAGGAAAAATATGAATCTGCTTAACAGATTGAAAATATCGAAAATAAATAGCCCTTTCGGAAAAATAGGGTATGGGCTTCAAAATGATGAAGCTAATCCTTTCACGCAAATCAATTCCGAAGCCTAAACAACGCATAATATGCAAATTGGTTCGGAAAGAAAAATCACATGAAGTAATTTTGACATCAATAAAAAGCAAATTGAGTGCTGCGGATCCACCAATCCGGATTCGCAATCCTCAAAGAAGTTATCAAGCCCAAAATGTTTTAAAGAAAAGAATCAACAAGTTCTTTTGATATAAAAATGATGAGATGAACCCATATCAAAACGAACTTGAATCAGATAATCGAAAACAATTGAAATCAATGATTGAATAGGAAATACCTTGACCCAGAGAAGTTTCGCTAGGATCTTTTAGCTTTCCTTCTCTCTTGCTTGGAAGCTTGGGGCATGTAGATAAGTAGTGACCCGAGCCTTTGCAATAGCGGCAATAAAGGGGTTTCGGGCACTTAATTACATAATGGTCTGTGGAACCACAATTGAAGAATTGTTTATGACTTGGGGTAGGTGTCTTGGCTACCGAAGTTTCTGGTTCCACCTTCTTCTTGCTTAGAAGTTTGGGGCAGACAGAAATATGATGACTTGAATTTTTGCAATAACAACAAAAGAGTGGTTCCGGACACTCCTTCGCATAGTGGTCCTTAGAACCACAATTGTAGCATTGTCCATGATTAGGGATTGGAGTCTTTGCTACCGAAGTTGCTGCCTCCCTTTCTTGTAGGGATTAAGGCCTTCAAACTTAATATACCTCCTTTTGTTGCAAATGAGGGTCTTTTTGGAACCACCAACATCACTGTTACTTCCTTTACCGACCTCTTCTCCTTGTAGAGTGATATCTACAAGTTGATCGAAAGGAACTTCTAGTTTCAGAGGTAAGATCTTTGTGGGATTCTTGCTCAAAGCATAGATGAACCTTTGATTCTGAGCAAGATCCAAAAGTTGTTGGGCATACATGAATACGCCATCCAGAGAAGGACGACTGGATTGCCCAGTGCTAGGACTGCCAGATCTAACCATCTCTTCTTCTTTAAGAAAGAAAGAAAGAAGAAGAAAACGATTATTCACCAAATGAATACCAAGCAATCTTGATAGATAAAACAAGGAATCATAAAGAAAATAGGATGAATCGGTTCGAAGACTTGAACTAAATCCTGAAGCACGACTCTTAAGGTGGACTTAGGACAATGATCCTTGTCAAGTTATTCTACATTGTTCCGAAGTTTGGCTCCGATACCAAGCTGTGACGCACCACCTCTATACCCACGCTAGACAAGAACACTACGGAGTAATGCTGTCGACTAGCACGGAGAATAAGGCTGTTGAGGAGCGACCATCTGTGCAATTTCTTTGTGCGAGCACCGACATGTCAGATAGTATAGCATGCATTTCATTTAAGGAGGAAATTCGACATACCAATACAAACTCAAAGCTATCACACAGTGCCTATATATAATCTTCGAAAACAAAATATAGAAGTAAACCTAACACAAATCAGTCACAGGCATCCATATCACAAAGGCGGAAAAAGATATGAATATATAACACATGAAAGTATACATCAGAGTAGTGGTCTGAAAGATCCACGATAACACAAAAGGGTACCAACTTATGCTACACAAAAGAATAAATATACATCATAGAGTCTACATCTCAAATGTGTACAACAAAAACTACTAATCTAAGTAGTTAGCCAAAAGTCAGAGTAGTCCCAGAAGAGAAGTCAAGCAGAAGCACCTGTAACATCTCGGTCTGACCCGAGTATTATTTCGTAAGAAAAATAATAAACGGATCAGTCTAGCTATAAATATCAGATGATATGATATAGAATAAAAGATATGGCATGAACGTATAATAACCATAATGACCTACTATAATAAGCATGTAAATGAAAATGAATAAGAGATCAATCAATATCACAAGAATCTTCTCAAAGATCCAAAAAGGGGTATCATACCCTAAACTTGTATTCATAACAAGTCAATGACACACGAATTCACCAATGCACAAAAATTTATAAAATTCATCAATAAAAATCATGAAAATTGGTGAAGCATAAAATTTCCAGAAATCAACACACGAAATCCAGAAATCATAAAAAGGGAAAGAGGCCTATCACATGAACGGGAGCATGAAAACTCGCCAACATATGTATCACACGAACGAGATGCTATCTCATGGTAGCTAGCAATTAATTTTTGAGCCGAAGCTCCACACGAACGGCGCGAAGACCATGGGTCGCTACCCCACATATGTGAGTCGAAATCACACAAATGAGGTCTAGTCTAACCTCGCAGACAAAGAGACATCGCACAATTGCTAGTCTAAATCATAAAAATGATCTTCATGATCATCAAGATGTGTCAATTACACTAAGCTAGTAAATATATGAGTTTAGCTTCATGTCCCATAACCACTAGCTTAACTTAAATATTTACGAACAAACTGTAGATCTTCACTAGAAAATTGTCATAAGAGGTTCAATCGAACAAGTCCAAGAATTAACCGACGAAGCAAACGCAAGCATTTCATACCACTTGTTTTACTAAGCCGTTTAATTAGATTTCTCATCCGAGTGAGGTAAAGGCTTGTACATACTAGTAGATTGGAAAACGGTTTGAGAAAAGAGTTTTGTAATTAAAATAGTGTTGAAATCGCTTTGGTGAAAGAGTTTTGATATTTACTACTAGTATTGAAACCTTTATATTTTTAAAGTGACAAATCACAAAAGTGATTGTAGAAACAATCAATCACAAAGTTCACATTCGAAGATGTGAAGAAAATCCAAGGAAATCAGCTCAAAATGCATCAAAGTGGAAGTTCCCATGCGACATAACAAAATTCAACACAGGAAATAGGCGCGACTAAGATGGCGCGGCCTAACACCAACATATTACGGCATAAAACCCACGAGTTACGACCTAACTCCATTGTGCCGCGACCTAAAAGAAGTGAACGACCTAACTCGGTCGAGTTAAGCAGTTAACCGGGGCGAGCGACCTAACGAGGTCAAGCTAAGGAGCCAACGGCCAAGGGTGTGTAGCCGAACGACCTAAAGGAAAAAGGGCGAGCGATCTAAGGTCTTAAACAAGGTCTAACGACCTAACGACTCGCGACCTATCGACATAAAGGTCATGCGACCTAATTGAATTATGGTCATGCGACCTAACGGGAATTAAGGTCATGCAACCAAATGGAATTAAGGCCAAACGACCTAAAGGCTTAACTAAGCCGAGCGACTTAACGTATGAAGGGAGAGCGACCTAACGTCTCAAGCAAGAACGACCCAAGGCTAAGCGACCTAAGGATTTGTATGCGAGCGGCTCAATGTGGAACGGCCTAAGGTTGTAGCGACTTAAGGGGTTGAGGCCATGCGACCTAAAGTAAATAAGGTCAAGCGAACTAGGGGAAATGACCCAAGCACATGACCTAAAAGAAGAGGGGAGACTACCCTAGCACACGACCTAACGACCTAGGTGTAGCAACTTAAGTGCTCGCGACCTAAGGGTCGAACGACCTAATAAAGCAAGCAAGGCCGAACGAGTTAATTTCAAACGACCTTGGGTCCAACGACCTAAGGGTTCACGAGCCAATTTCAAGCGCAGAAGCACAAATGTGTATGATGAACGACCTAACCACTAAAACAAGGCCGAGCGACCTACAACCTAGCGACTTAAGGACGAACGAAATATGTAGGCCGTGACTTTTCCACGCAGAGCGACCTAAGATATGGAATTCACCACAAACGCTAAAAATTGGAGTTTTTCGCCAATGCAATCCAAACCAAATGCAAATGTTCATGCTAAAGTGATAGGAATTCATTCCTAACAATCCAAGATAGTTATAGACAAGAATTGTGAGATAAAAATCTTACCTTTGCACCAAAAATCTATGAAAATGAAGCTTAAAGAAAGCAAGAGTCAATCCCTCTTCAAACTCAACACAAGAAGCTTGAATCCAATGCCTTCTTCTTGAATTTGGAGTTGAATGATAAATTGCAATTGAATTTGAGCTTGGAGTTTTAATTTCCCATTCCCTCCTCCAATTTTGATGAGGCTTGAATGCTTTGGCAAATAGAAATGAAGTTATGAAGAGGAGGGGTGAAGGTTGGGTCTAATAGGCTAAAAGCCCAAACCAAAGTCTCAAGTGAAAAAGTTGTGAAATTCAAGTAACTCCAAACATATCAATGTTTATACTTAAAAAGTTGTAAACGTCGCTCTGAACTCAATGAAATTGGTCTCGAGTCCTAATTTGACCGTTTGCAAAAAGTAGATTTTCGGACCAAAATCCGATTAACGATAAACTATTTAAATAAAATATTTAAATATAAAATCGATAAATATGTAGGTTGTTACAAGATTTCTCCTTATGATAGTCAAAGATGCTTGATACGCATTAAAAAGAAACATTTGATATTATTACTAGTGCATAGTGTAGACAACAATTTCGAAAGTATAATATAAATCTTAGCCAGCATAGGCATTCCGCACTTATGCCTAGTATAGCTACTATCCAAACAGCGGTGACCACCATAAGTGACTGATAGGTTCTACAACTAAAACCGTACAAGATCGTGTTGTTTCTTTGGATTTCCAAAAAATGGTCAGGCCAAGGAACTTCCCAATGCCACATGAGTACGCCTCTGAAAAGACGACCCAAGAACCTAACCGTATCTCTGCCAACACAAGGCCGGGTTACCCCTAACTGGGTAACTACTGACACGAATATGCCATCCCCCGATCGTAACCGATCTATATCCGAGGATCCTCGATTTCCAACAACCACAAAGTAATAAATTTGCAGCAACAACATGGGTTAAGTATCTGGGCTCCATACCATGATACAACCTTTATCCAGAAGGAATGACATACACTAAAGGGGCGCTACCCCCTAATAACCTTGCCGAATTCTTCCTGTTTTTACCATTTCCGGGGAGTGAAGCTCGACGAAGTCTCGTTCACAAAGCTACGCTTTATATAAAAGCAATGCTTTGATTCAACAAATGCTCAACGGCACTTAGCATACCACACTACCAAATTGGGAGTATATCACTAATAACCTTCAACTACATAACCTCTGAGCTCGTACGTCTTAGAGAAGGGTGTTAAGGTATGAGAATAAATCCTCCGCCACCAACATATATGTATTTGAAAGAAATCAGCTTTATATCTCAATTTGTAATTTCAGACATACAATCCATACAAGTACGTTCCGGGATCGAACGGAACCGAAGGCACTTCCAAAGAAGCCCTTAAATCTAGATATTCACTAATCACGTCCGGACTTCCCATCACAAAGGGTAATAAATTTCTATATCGGAGATCAGCCGATGCAGAAACATTCGACGGTAATCCTTCCGTTTTCACAAATATCCAGTCTTCAACACGGTCATCAAATGCAATCCGTAACGACGTATCACATATTCGGAATGGGTTATACGACCCAAAGGTCCTTTCCCGACGAACCCGAATAGTGAGCGCTTATTTTGAAAATAAGTGTGGCATTCAAATTCAAGCAATAACAACAAATACCTATTTAAAGGTAAATATTGATAGTCAGTTATTTAACTATCAATAGGTATGCACATATCACCAGATTCCAAATAATTTTCCAAATTATTTGGTTTCCAAAATATCTTTACAAGATATATTATTTCATACTTCAAAAATAAATCAACGTTTATTTTTAAACAAATTCCCCTTTCCTTTATAAATTCCATAGCGAATTTATATTTCAAAATGTCTACTGATATATGATTTTCAAATCTATTTCAAATATTCACTTTCAATTTATCTTTAGAAAGATAATTTCTCAAAACGTTTCATTTCATATTGGAAAAACATTTCCATACTTATTTAATAATAAGTATTTCACAAATCTATTTATTTTCAACATTTGGAAAATATTCAATATACTTGAATCTCAATTTAGTATATATTTTACTTTTTAAGAAAACATTCTCTTAAACACATTTATTTGGGTCAAAACGAATGTTGCGTAAAACATCGTTACGACGACCCAAAATCACTAGTGTAGGATTCGAAATTAAGATAGATATATAAATCCCAATACTATATAAAACATTTCCTTTCCGAAATCATTTACTATAACAACAGTGTTATAGTCCACCATTTCCTACTATTTCTCGAAAACGTCTATTTCAACAATGAATGTTGAAATCTATGGTTTCGATACTCAACACATTTTAATACATCGTTAAAACTATTAACTTCAATTTATAATATCGTTTTCCCAAAACATATCCATTTTATTTAATAATATATTCACTGTCCAAAATCGTGAATATACTTCGTTAACCAATTTCAACATTTCTATGCATTTTATTTAAAGAATTATCCACTTTCCAAAATCATGAATAAAATTCCCAAATCAAACTCTTCATTACTATACCTATCATATAATTGATAATTCGCTATCCAAAATCGCAAATATATCCCCTTTTATAAACTTCTATATTTAATTTATCAAATTCAATTGATTTCGGATTTATAAAACAACGTTTATAAATTCACATTTCTATTTTTTATAAAGACTTAAACTTATAAAATCCCTTAATTAACCAATTCTATTTATATTCCATTTAAATGCCAAAAATCCAATTTATAAGTTAATTACTTATAAATCTTTTATTTTACAAAATCTATTCATTTTATAACTTCACAATTCATAAACCTATAAATTTCATTCACTTATGAAATCCATTTTTTTATTTCATTTTAACACTTACAAAACTAGCTTTATAATTCCAATATTTTATTTTTATAAATATCAATCTTGAAAATCTTTTTATATAAACCGTTTATAATAATTCTAAAATCTCAATTTAAATAAACTAATCCTTTTAATAATTTACAAAACGTTATTTAAAGCTTACAGAGCTCCAAAATCATAACTTTTATATTAATAAAAATTATAACGTTTATTTATTTTAACAATTCAAAATTTATTAAAACGAATACTTTAAAAAAAATCACTTTTAAAATCCTTTTAAAATTTGAAATCGTTACTTTAACATTTTTAAAACTCCAAAATAGGTCCAATGATGCAACACACCAAATAGTCAATCACGACAACAAAGACATCATATATCAGTATATGATAGTCAACACATATCAAAATATCTGTAAATAAATCAATATTGTTGAGGAATCCAGCTGGATCCCTCCAACCTATTTCTCTGCATCCACAGATGTTAGTACAATACCAATACCGTTCCAATATGGAAAATCGCGGTATATTGGATTTATAAAATATTATCCGTTATTATGCGGCGCAATAGGGTCTCATCCGCTATATAATGCGGGAAATCAACTCCAAGTACATAAATAATACCAATTTCACTTTGTAGTGAAATATTCGCGGTATATGTTTTTAATAAATAACCTCCGCTTGATATACGACGTATAATGTCTATTTCGATCAATCAATAATAATCATCATCCAGGCATACAATCAATAATTTTAAATTTAACTATTTAAAATTTAAATCGAAACTGTTTCGATTGAGTGAGAAGTTCTCACCTTGATTTCAATTCGGTTCCAGCGTTTTATTTCGAATAAAATTAAACACGCGTTTAATTTTACCTGAAATTTTCACCAACTCCAATCAACTCCAATCCAGTTCCATTGCGTAGTTTCGACAAAACGAAGCCAACGCAACTGGTTTCGTACGTTTTCGACCTCGTATGTACAAGTTATGGCCTTTTAAACATTATACAAATTTAAATATAAATAATTTACACTTTTTTTTTTCTAACCCTACAATCAGAGCCGCATGTTCCAAAGAGGCAAATCTCGGCCGCATGTTGATTTCTTCCATCTCCAGACTTTCGTATGCGTATAAACCCATATCACGATTTTTAGGGTTAGGGACCGTACCCACCACGACATTCAAGAATTCGATCAGGACCCCCCATTTCGCGCGCGCGCCTCGGCTCCACCCACGGCCAGGAAGCGGTCGAGCTCGTTCAACCTAATGCCTCGAAAAACGCGTCCAAACCCACCACGAATGCGTGCTGTTTTCTCCTTCGTCGATGCGAATTAGACGATCACCACTATTGAGAACGTAGAACTCGTTGCCCTCTTCGATGTTGTAGTTGAGCGTTTCTTGTAATTATTAACGGATTCGAAGAAAATGGGGGAGGAAGGATTGAGATTTTCGGCCATTAATATTGTAGGTGGCGGCTAGGCTGAAGAAATTAGGGTTTTGGCAATTGTGAATGGTTTAGGTGCTTTTATAGAAAATTGCCAAATTACTGTTCATCCGAAATTTTCCGAACTCCAAATCTCGCGCGGTGACCGGCGTTTCTAGGGTTTACCCCGCGTTTCGAACACAATGGCACGTGTTTCGGAGGCTAGTTCCATCGTATGTGTGAGTTACGGAAATAAACGATCAATTTTAAATTAAACCGATTAAACAAATTTCTAGGCGTTTTGGCTTGCCTCGGACAAACGATAAATCCGATTGACTTGAAATTTGAAATCTTACAATAATATCTCATTACGGATCCGATGAAACTTGTTTCGTCGAAATCCGAGACGGTTTGAAAAATGGCTATTTTAACTCGTCAATTAAATATTGAAATACTCAATTTCTCACAAATTAACTTTTTATTCGATTTTAAAAGTTCTATAACATCAATATAACTTCAATATGATATAATATAATTTTACAAATCATTTTCAACCATATTAAACCCAATATTCAATTATTTCTGTAATTTCAAATATTAAATTATCCATTTAATTATCCAATTAAATCCAGATATTCGAAATAAAATTTATTGGACTCCAAATTTTACTTATTAACATTTAAAATAAATTAAATATATGAATTTTAATTAACGGAAATTCTAGGTCGTTAAAACATATATGCTAGGCGACACCTGTATATAAAGTTTATTACTTAGTTTTTTGTTAACTTATGTTCGCAATAGCATTAGACTCCATGATAGTTACAAATTATGCATGATATTCTAAATTTATCAACTCTGAGATTAATTGAAAAAATAAATATAAAAGGGATCTTGCTAATAAAATATGTGTTTAATATCTTAAAGGTTTTACATATAACGGCCCATGATTTATCATCATAAATCTATAATTAAAGATCAAACATTGCAACGACATTTTGTACTATTTACATCTTCACAACTTTCTGAAATAATAGTTTCAGGATGAGAATAGTCTTATAAATTGCAGGGATATTGTTCTCTATACAATGATAGGTCACTTTATTTGAATTCCAAAAACACATGGCCGTATGACCCTCTACTATACCCTATCATACTACCTTATGTATATTAAGGTTGGGACCTTAATAGCAACAGTGTAAATGAAATCCCAGTTACATTCCGTGAGTAATATGCTTATAATTTGCAGGTACAAATAGAATTACATTCATAAAAATATAAATTTAATGTTAGCATCATTATATAATAAAAAGTGATTGATTATTGGACACAAATTTAAAACACAATTAATGACACGATGAATTTTATTCTTTAGCTTCACACTAGAAGTCAAACATAAATAAAAGAAGATCTAGCATTTGAGATCCCCTTTTGCAAGGTGTCCTTATTTGTGTTCCAGTGGACTTCCTTAACAAAATTAAATATGTACAGAGAATAAACCTAAAGTAATTCTTTATACACGCGCACACACATACATATATACATATATACATACACACATACGTATATACATACATGCATATACACACATATATGTACGTACGTACGTACATACATACATACATACATACATACATATATATATGCCATTTGCAGATCCTAATCAACTTAAACTTTAGATTTGACGTGAAGATACTTTATCTTTTCTTATGTGGTGGATGTTATTGCAACAATATCATGGATATTTATGTGAAAATAGATAGCGGTAGAGTGAGATGGATTCATAAACACCGGTATCATATTAGATCAGAATTGTTTGTGGGACTTCAAGATGCATTGAATGCTTGAGAAACTAATGCGAGTATAACACTTTCCCTTCTCTTTGGTCTATTTATATGATATACAATTCATTCATACATACATATTTACATACATGCATACTTACTTACATACATATATACATAAATATATTCATATATAATTATTTTATAATCAATTTTTTTTGATAGAGGTAATATTAACAGAAGAGTAATACAACACCCTTCGTTTAGTGGAAGTCTATGCAGTATGTACGAACATTGTCAAGATGCAATGATTTTAGTACAAAGTTTGGAAAGCTTGATTTGTTCATTATAATGACATGCAATCCGACATGATATGAAATGACACCATAACTGTAACAACCCAATATTTTCAGTCATTCGCATCCACACATGTCGTACTTGAATGTCTCAAAATACCGCATTGTAAATAAATTTGGAGAAAATGAAATACAATCACAAAATCATAGACACAGAAATAATAGAATAACCCGCAGCGGAAATTAAAATACCATAGTAGTTCATGAAGCTACTATAACAAACTCTCAAAACATAATACATAATATCAGTATGAAAAACATATAGAATAGAAATCTCAAATACATAGCAGTTTATAAATACTAGAATTGAAATAGAAAACTGAAACTGAAGGGAACAGATACTAGACAAGCAGAATCTCCAGCGATTCCTAGCTCCAGGAAAGAAATCCAAAGCTAAGCTGTGAATACTCAGGCTGACCCGAGCGTAAAGTAAAACACAAAACACTCGAATTAGGACATATGTACTTATATAATGTAAACCAACTCAAGTGAACGGCAGTAGTAATGTACAATAACTCAAAGGATGCTTGGGATCGCCCATCCTTTAAGGATCAGTTAAACTATAAATTAAATACATCCCGTGGTTAAAATTTCAAAATGGTATTTTATACTGAAATCAAATATTATTTCAAAATTCAATATCATTTAAAAGTCCATATCAAAATATCATAATATCGTATTTTCCCAAAACCACATTCATTTTATTTAAAATACCATTTCAACACACATTTCAAAATAGTTTATATTTCAAAACAAATTACTTCATTTTAAATCATTAAAATGAAGTTATCATATTTAATAATTAAATTATTATATTTCCAAAATTTTAATCTTTCAAAGTTCATTATTCACTTAAATTTATCAAAACATTGAAAATTCACCTTTCGCAACATTTGGAAAATGCTACAGAAAGTAACATTCAAAACAGTTCAATTTAACAAAAGACAACATTTAAAATGCTGTATACATTAGCTCAAATAAAACCATAGTTAAATTCAACAATTATAGCACTTACAAAGTGCAATAATATCCCTTTATTAAAATTTAGCCATTTGGTTCATTTATATCAACTACAACATTATAAATGTTGTAATATTCTTTACATTAGAAATAATAGCATTTCAAATACTGTTAATTAAATTTCAAATATTCACTATACTTTCATAAATAATTAAATTTTTATTTAAACCATTTTAAACTTATAAAATCATTTAATTTCACTTTTATAACCATCATTTCATTTTCCTTAAATTCATGATCTTATAAAGTTAAATTTCCATTCGAAAATCAATATTTAATAATAATTCACTTATTAAATTCCAACATTCAATTTCAATTCATATAATTAAATTTTTTACTTAACACTTAAGTCTAAATTTCAAAATATAACTTATTTTTCATTTTATTTACTTATAAACAAAATTCAAAATTTTCTAATTTAAGTTATATTTCAAAATTCAACTCAATATTCATTTATTTAACATTTTAACTTATTCAAATCCATTAATATATTATAAATATCATTTAAATTCATTTTAAAACAAATTTTAAATCTATTTATCATATTTTCTTACTTAATTAGATTCCATTTACCACCACATCAAAATTTCCAAAATAACTTGTATTCAAATTTTCTAACTTTACCATTAATTTATTTTACTTATAAATTTTTAGAAAATCAATAATACTTTATGAAATTCATTTTTTTATTTAGTTTAAATCAAAGTATTATAATATTTACATTTCAAACATATTTTTAAAATTTTTAGAAAAATATATATTAACCACAGGTCTGTATATCTTTTTCTAACCTAGGATAGTGATATAGATAATATTTCATTTCAATCCGTAATTTACAAAAAAACCCAGGTTTTATCATTTCAAAACCCGCAATCCCAAGTAAACTAAAATAAATAAAAATCATTCGGGCCTATCATTTCAACCCGTAATGATTTTTTTCCTATTCTAAAGTCCGTTCGGGTATGTATCATTTCAACCCATAGTAGTTCTAATCTAAAGGGAACTTACAGTGTGATAAACTGACATAAATAATAGAACAGCATAAAATAACAGTAATATATGATATAAGTGGCATTGGTGAACATTATATAAATAATATCACAGGCAGTTATAACATAATAATATGAACTACAAATTCACATGATGTCAATTTACTACTTATATAAGTACATGATGTCTAGTGAGAAATACTCACTTGTATAAGCTGGAGATGACAACCAAAACACACAAAAAAGGATCTTCGAAGGCACGAAGGCACAAACATGATTTGAGAGTGGAGAGCCAAAGATTAATTGCCTTGAATATATTCAAACAAAAAAAGAATAAACAGCATAAGTTTCAATCCAAAATAGATTCAAACAATGTTAGAAATAAATGCATAAAACAAAACCAAAGTCGCACTTGCTTTCTACCACCTATGCTTCAGCTATAAATCTGAAATGCACGGCCAAAGAGTGGGTTAGAATCTGGTTTGAGTTCATGAGTGGTCAACCTAGCATGTAAGAGATGATGGAGTAGAGAGTTGTGTGCATGAAACAACAACACAAAGGCAACACAACATGGATTCAAGCCACAAAAGGTCACAGCCAACATCAGGTAGGACACGGCCAGGTACTGTAATGGGTCAGGGATGACGTGGCAGTGCGTTTTAGGTCGGATGGAGGTGGTGGTGGTGTAGGCGGTGGCTAAGGGGGTGATGAAAGTGGTGGATGCATATATGTGCTCGGTTATGCTATATAGTTGGCGTTTTGTGCATTTTGGTGATGGATCATCAAACTATGGTGGTTCGGCTTGGGATGGACAATAAGGAGGAGGTAGTGGTGATGGGTTCCAGTGGTGGTGGAGGCGGCAAGGCTGAAGTAGTGGCAAGGGCCGAACCTAAAAGAAGAAAGCAAGTGCGAAATTTCATGAATTCAAGCATAAGACAATGAAAAAGAAATAAAGTTTACCAAATTTTTTTCCAAAGATGGAAGGCCGAATTTTTTCAGAAATGGGAAGCAGAAATGTTTACGTGAAAGTGAAATGAGATAGGTCGGCTGAAGTGAATGAGTTAAGGCAGCCAATTGAATGAAAAGTGATGGTTGGTGTTGAAAAGGTGAGAATACAAAGAGCCTTAAGAAATAAAAAGTCACAAAACCTTTCACATTTCTCTTATTTCTTTTTAAATTTTAAATAACTGAAATATATATATATATATATATATATATATATAAATTTAGTTAAAATAAGAAAATATAACAAATAAACAAAATATAAGTAAATAAATATGAATTATATATGATTAAATTAAGAAAATAGCACAGAAAATGAAAACTAGTCTACAAAATTCGAAAATAAATGGAATAAACTTTTAAATATTTTCATGTGCTTGAAACATATTTATAAATAAAGATAAGAACACAAAATAAAAATGCATTCGCAAAATAAATAAATAAATTTTAATTAAATATAATTTAAATGAAGAAAATAACAAAAAAATGGAAACTAGCTTTAAAAATAGGAAATAAATGCAATAAATTTTGGAAAAATTATATTATCACTTTAAAAATATATAGAAATGAAATATCACAAATTAAAAAAATTTAAAATAGTTTCAAACAAAAATAAAGTCATATTTAAATTATATTCAAAATCTTGGGTTGTTACACTCTCCCTCACTCAAATCTTTTCGTCCTCGAAAAGAACGGGCAAGGAAAATAAAGAGAAACAAGATAGAAAAACAAAATAGCATCTGAAATGAATAATTCCGGATTCGAAGCATGAATGCTCTCCTCCGTTTCCTACGTACTATCCCAATCGTCAGTACTCCATTGTACCTCGATCAAACTAACAGATTCCTTCTTAGCTGCTTCGTACCTCCATCGACAATACAAAGTGGCTTCCTCTTGACAGTCAGATTAAGCTAAATATCCAAACTATCAAGAGCAGTTTGCTGAATAAAAAGAGATGGGTCACGGAGATACTAGAGGAGATGTGAGACGTGGAATACATCATATACTCCAGAATGTTTCTCGGAAAATCTAAACGATGAACCAAAGAACCAACTCTTTCCACAATACAGAAAGGACCCTCGAAGAGGAAAAAGGAAGGAATAGCTAGAAGGGAAAATAAGTTAAAAGACAAGGATGAACCATCATTTTAAAACCAAATACATTTCAATAAACATTTTTTAATATGATGAATAGTCATATGATTCAAATTTGATAGTTTGTAGCAAACAATATTTAAACACTTTAAATTATAAATGATCAAAATATCCTTTATACAATACTTTATCAAAATACTTTTATAACTCGAAGTCTTAACAAGTTTACTTTCGTTCCTGCAGACTCTGGCCATGCGTTGATCAGGCGCAAAGCTAGAATTCTCCACGTACTTAGTAGACTTATTTCAACACCCAGTGAAAATACTGGAAAACTCTTTTAAAAACAGATATGGAAAGTACAATCCAAACAAATCAACCAAACCAAACAGTTGTCTAACCATGGATCGCAGATACACAATGGTTACGCCTAGATCCCCAGGAAAAAATCCATGTCCATAAGCTTTCTCAGTCCTGCGAGTTACGCCATGATGACTAGTAAAATGCAGGATACATAATGGTTACGCCTGGATCCCCCCGGAAACAATCCGTACCCCTAGGCCATCTCAGCCAAGTAGTTTCGCTACTAATGCGACCTACATAGATTGTAGGATACACAATGGTTACGCCTGGATCCCCCAGGAAACAATCTGTACCACTAGGCCAGCTCATCCAGGCAGTTGCGCTATGCAGTCGGGCTCGTAAGACCATGGAGATCGCCATGGAATTCGATGGACACTCGAGTATCATATCCGAAAAACCCAAATCAGAGAAATAATATCGATAGAATGAATCCAAGATGTGGCCACAAATCGGATATCAAGCAGAAGGCACTTTCCATATCTTTACTTCGAAAATATGTATCATATAGTACCTTTTAAAATCACTTTCAAATATCATACTTATATAAATTCCATTATATATAAGATTTCATTTCAAATCAAATACTTTCCAAAATCAATAGTATATCAAATCATACTTATATAGACATCGATTATATAAGCTTTCACTTTACAAATTGAGTACCTTTTCCAAATCAACAGTTTTCAAATCAACTTCATATTTATACAAATCCATTTTATATAAGTTCGATAACTCCCAAATCAAAGTATTTAAATAAACAAGGTTCTCAATTTCAAACCATTTCAATATCAATTCAGTTTCAAAATCATATATGATTTCGCCAAATCATTTCTTCCTAATTACATATATTCAGTTTCAAAATTTCATGAAATAATAGATTAAGAAAATAATCCAAATTTTCAAATCAACAAAATTTATATCGAACAAATTCATTTCCATTTCAAACATACATTCACTTTCAAGAATCATAATACTTTCAAATTTATAAATCTTTCGAAACCAAAATACTTGACATCATTACACTTTGAAAATCATAACCTTTCGAAATCGTACATTTGAAATCATAAAACATTACTTTAATTCTTTATATTTCACAAATTTATTCAATTAAACCCAAATCTAAAATTTCAAATTTTAATTCAATTCAAACCATTAGTTTCAATTCAATTTAGTTTTCCAACAAAACCATTTCAAATATTATCAAATTTCAAATAAAGATTTGATCCATAAAATAAACTATTCAATCTATAATATACTTCAGAGCTTAAATATACCATATTCCAAAACTAAATTTTATAATTTCAAATATCTCAAATTTTACTTCATTATTACTTAGTTTTGAAATATTCATTTCATAAATCCATTATTTTAAGTAAACTTAAATTACAAGTAAACCAAATATCCTTTCATACTAATATAAGCTTCAAATATTCATTTGTCAAAATCAATTATCATTTAAAATTCACATTCTTTATCAAGATAAAGATTAAATCATTTCCAAACCATTCCAATCATCAAAATATCTGAAATGGTTACAAAGTTTTAAACCATCCCTTTAAAACCTTCAAACTATTTATTTCTATATGAGAAATCCAATTTACCATTGGAAAGATTATTATTCTATATATATACTTTATTCAAAACATTTCAAATCTATATTTCAGACCAGTATAATTCAAAGTAGTCTTATTTATTTCACTCAACAAACAGTTTCAAACTTATATAAATCATATTACTTTGTACTTTAATCATACAAACTAAACTTATATTCTTTATCAAACACCTTATATCTTTCAAAATTTCTTAGCTTTGAAAAGTTAACCTTGATTTGGAAGTGCTCGAACCTTAAAAATAGTCGAAGAAATCATATTTTCAATCCAAGAGTTGGAAATCACCAACAAATCAGTAAACCAATTCCAAAAGATAGAGTTATACAAAAACAAATCTGAATCTCGAGGACTGAACACCGGCTTACTTTAAATCATTTCAAATATATATATATATATATATTCATATATCTTTCGAATATCAAACCATACTTCAAAATCTGAAATCAAAATTTGGTTTCATAAAATCACTCGCATAGAAAAGCTACTAAAGTGGCCTCTCCCCCATTCAGAAACTCGAAAATCAATGTCGATGATGTATGTATTCGTCACCGAAATTATTTTCCATCGACGTAAGTGGGTTCTGGACTTTTATTTTCTTGAAACCTCTTTGAAACTCATTTGAAATCATTGGAATTCATTCGAATACATTTGAAACATTCTTATTCAGAAAATATCTTTAAATCATATTATTATTATATATTTTCCAAAATCTTAAAACCGATTTCCAAAACACCGGAGTTCAATCCCTCGAAATTCAAATTCAAAAACCTTTCAGTTATAAATCATTTTTATACAAGTCAAATTATTATAAAATTCTCAAAATTTCAAATCTTTTTGAAATTCAAATTTTCATTTTTAAAAGGCATATAATCCTTATTGAAAACATTTCACTTTTATATACAAAATAGGGTCATCCTTATCAAAATAATAATTTTGATGTATGCACAGATTCAAAATACAATCAAACAAAAATTTCCAAACAATGATTCAAGGATAGATTTCAAACAAACGGAGATTCGAATTTAGAGGAAATCTAATCAAATAGAATTCTGGTTCGAAGATAAGCTCGAACGAAGATAAGATAATTTAATTGCCAAATTGGAGATGATAAGCCTAAATAAATCGCGGGCGACCATAACCAGTCAACCGTGACTTCAGGAATATAATTATTGCGAAAATCTAAGGCAAATCGACATTTGTTCGCCAGAGATAGAATCCAGATATAGCAGAATGTAGATAGCATCGTAAACTGAGGATATAAAAATCTTCGGTGAATCAATGCCAATTGTAAAGGAATTTCACCCCTTTACAATCATTCAAAGATTTATGTAATCACCAATCTTTAGAGTGGTCATTCCAAAGTGAAGTTATGGAATGCTCCAAAATCAAAATGGATAAAATAGGGAAGACAGGACTGGATTTCAGAACAAGTGGGAGTGTCCTAAAGTTCAAGGAATCCTAATCGATAAGAATCCTAACCAAGAGATTTCTAACACGGCGGATACAGAAGGAATGAAGCTTAGAGAATCTTGATTCCAAAATATGAAATTTTTATACCAAAATAATCTTTGAAAATCCTTTAGAAATCATTTGGAAACCATTTTATTCTTCGAAAATACGTTCTCTCACAAAGAAAGGATTCTGAGATTGATTTCACTCATTCTAGGGTATTTCTACCCTATCTCTAATGAGTTTTTGCTCCGTAGGCTAAGGTTTGCCTAAAACCAAAGCTCTGATACCAACTGTGGCAACCCGATATTTTCAGCCATTCGCATCCACACATGTCGGACATGAATTGCTCAAAATACCGCATTGTAAATAAATTTGGAGCAAATGAAATACAATCACAGAATCACAGACATAGAAATATCAGAAATTAAAATACCATAGTAGTTCATGAAGCTACTATAAAAAACTCTCAAATCATAATACATAATATCAGTTTGAAAAACATATACAATAGAAATCTCAAATACATAGTGTTTTATAAATACCAGAATTGAAATAGAAAAACTGAAACTGAAGGGAACAGATACTAGACAAGCAAAATCTCCAGCAATTCCTAGCTCCAGGAAAGAAATCCAAAGCTAAGCTGTAAATACTTAGGCTGGCCCGAGCGTAAAGTAAAGCACAAAACACTCGACTCAGGACATATATACTTATATAATGTAAACCAACTCAAGTTAACTGTGGTAGTAAGGTACAATAACTCAAAGGATGCTTGGGATCGCCCATCCTTTAAGGATCAGTTAAACTATAAATTAAATACATCTCGTGGTTAAAATTTCAAAATGGGATTTTATACTTTGAAATCAAATATTATTTCAAAATTCAATATCATTCAAAAATCCATTTCAAAATATCAAAATATCGTATTTTCCCAAAACTACATTCATTTTATTTAAAATACCATTTCAACACACATTTCAAAATAGTTTATATTTCAAAACAAATTACTTCATTTGAAATCATTAAAATTAAGTTATTATATTCAATAATTAAATTATTATATTTCCAAAATTTTAATCTTTCAAAGTACATTTATTCACTTAAATTTATCAAAACATTGAAAATTCACCTTTCGCAGCATTCGGAAAAGGCTACAGAAAGTTACATTCAAAACAGTTCAATTTAACATAAGACAGCATTTAAAATGCTGTATCCATTAGTTTAAATAAAACCTTAGTTAAATTCAACAATTATAGCACTTACAAAGTGCTATAATATCCCTTTATTAAAATTTAGCCATTTGGTTCATTTATATCAACTACAACATTACAAATGCTGCAATATTCCTTACATTAGAAATAATAGCATTTCAAATACTGTTAATTAAATTTCAAATATTCACTATACTTTCATAAACGGTTAAATTTTTACTTAAACCATTTTAAACTTATAAAATCATATAATTTCACTTTTATAACCATCATTTAATTTTCCTTAAATTCATGATTTTATAAAATTAAATTTCCATTCAAAAATCAATATTTAATAATAATTCACTTATTAAATTCCAACATTCAATTTCAATAAAATTAAATTTTTAACTTAATACTTAAGTTTTAATTTCAAAATATAACTTATTTTTCATTTTATTTACTTAACTTAAAAATTCACTTTTAAACAAAATTCAAAATTTTCCTATTTAAGTTATATTTCAAAATTCAACTCAATATTCATTTATTTCACATTTTAACTTATTCAAATCCACTAATATATTATAAAAATCATTTAAATTCATTTTAAATCAAGTTTTAAATCTATTTGTCATATTTTCTTACTTAATTAGATTCCATTTATCACCACATCAAAATTTCCAAAATAACTTGTATCTCAAATTTTCTAACTTTACCATTAATTTATTTCACTTATAAATTTTTAGAAAATCAATAATACTTTATAAAAATCATTCTTTTATTTAGTTTAAATCAAAATATTATAATATTTACATTTCAAGTATATTTTTAGAAAGTTTAGAAAAATATATATTAACCACGGGTCTGTATATCATTTTCTAACCTAGGAAAAGTGATACAGATAATATATCATTTCAATCCGTAATTTACAATGAAACCCGGGTTTTATCATTTCAAAACCTGCAATCCCAAGTAAAATGAAATAAATAAAAATCGTCCGGGCCTATCATTTCAGCCCATAACGATTTTTATCCTATTCTAAAGTCTGTTCGGGTATGTATCATTTCAAGCCATAGTGATTCTAATCTAAAGGGAACTTGCAGTGTGATAAACTTATTTAAATAACAGAACATCATAAAATAACAGTAATATATGATATAACAGGCATGGGTGAACATTATACAAATAATATCACAGGCAGTTATAACATAATAATATGAACTACAGATTCACAGGATGTCAATTTACTACTTATATAAGTACGGAATGTCGGGTGAGAAATACTCACTTATATAAGCTGGAGATGACAACCAAAACACACAACAAAGGATCTTTGAAGGCACGAATATGATTTGAGAGTGGGGAGCCAAAGATTAACTGCCTTGAATATATTGAAACAAAACAAGTATAAACAACATAAGTTTCAAACCAAAATAGATTCTAACAATGTTAGAAATGAATGCATAAAACAAAAACAAAGTCTTTGCACTTGCTTTCTACCACCTATGCTTTAGCTATAAATCTGAAATGCACGACCAAAGAGTGGGTTAGGATCTGCTTTAAGTTCATGAGTGGTCAGCCTAGCATGTAAGAGATAATGGAGTAGAGAGTTGTGTGCATGAAACAACAACACAAAGGCGACACGACATGGATTCAAGCCACAAAAGGTCATGGCCAACATCAGGTAGGGCACGACCAGGTGCTATAGTGGGTCAGGGATGACGTGGTAGAGAGTTATAGGTTGGCTGGAGATGGTGGTGGTGGTGTAGGTGGAGGCTAAGGGGGTGATGAAAGTGGTGGATGCATATATGTGCTCGACTATGCTATATAGTTGGCGTTTTGTGCATTTTGGTGATGGATCATCAAACTATGGTGGCTCGGCTTGGGATGGCCAGTAAGGAGGAGGTGGTGGTGATGGGTTCCAGTAGTGGTGGAGGCGGCAAGGCTGAAGGAGTGGCAAGGGCCGAACCTAAAAGAAGAAAGCAAGTGCAAAATTTCGTGAATTCAAGCATAAAACAATGAAAAAGAAATAAAGTTAACCAAATTTTTTCCAAAGAAGGAAGGCCGAATTTTTTCAGAAATGAGAAGTAGAAATGTTTACGTGAAAGTGAAATGAGATAGGTCGGCTGAAGTGAATGAGTTAAGGCAGCCAATTGAATGAAAAGTGATCAAATGAATAAGGATAAATGAGATATCACAAATTAAACAAATTTTAAATAATTTCAAACAAAAATAAATAAGGATAAATGAATTTGAGGACTTAAGTTATATTGCTAAGAATTCAAAAAATTATTTTAAGTTCATGATTTAAAATATTTGGAAGAAATAAAAGGAGAATTTTGATATAAAGCATGAAATTGATATTTTCAATCTTAAATAAGATTTTAAAAAAATTAAATAAAGAAGTGAATATGGAATTAATTGGTTTTGAAATAAATTCATGTAAGTAAAGAAATTTATTTTAGAATGGATTTAATTTTGGAAATCGATTTGTAAATTGATTCAAGTGTTTGGAACTGTGATCAACAGAAAATGAGACTATGGAATTTATAAACTAGGTTTATAAAGTGAAATAAGATATCAGTGGATATTTGAAAGTATAAATTCATGGTAGGAATTTATAATGGAATGGAAAATTTGTTTTAAAAAAATAGTGGTTTTATTTTTAAAGGTGAGAGAATGAAATTTACGAGTTGAGATGTAAATTAAATTGGGATAAATCGAGAAGGATTTATTAACTGATTAAGTTGACTATTTTGGAATGAAAAGTGTATTTTTCTGAAAAGCCAAGTATGTTTTCAAAGTAGATTTTAAAGTATAAGCTAGAGGTTTTAAAGTGGTTTTAAAAGAATGTTTTAGAAAGAAGTTATTATTAAGTGGTTTTAAAATTTTAAAAGTAAATATTTATTAAGTTAATTATATAAGTTAATTATTTTAATGGTTTAACTAGTATTACGATTTAAAAGATAATTATTTAATATTTATACCTTATAGAATAACTTTTATTTTAAATTTTGTTTTGGCTTAAGTTTTACATGAGAAATTAATATAAAATTTCATAACTAGAACTTTAAATAAAGTGTTTTAAGTAGTTTTTATTTTAAGTGTTTTAAAGTATATATTTTTGAATAAAGTGATTTAAGTTATTTTAAAATCTAAAGTATTAAGACTTGGTGATTTCCAGTGGAAATAAAACAATTGGGCGGAAATTTATTTCACGAGAGAAAAAGTGATTTGAAAATTATTTTCAAAGGTTTGAAGTGTAGAAAAATATCTTGTGAAGATATTTTGAAATAAATAATTTGGGAAATTATTAAGGCATGATGGTTGTTTGTGGATGGTATATGATAGTTAAATGACTGACTATCAATACTGGCCACTGTGCTGAACGTTTCGAAGAGAACGAGATCGGGATTAATTTCTCGAAAACCACATCGATCCGGTTGGAACGTTTTTGTGAGGAAGACAAGAGCTTGGAGTCGAAGATGGAGCAGTGAAGTGCAAGGGCTAATCGCTACTAATCCTGAGGGTGATTCCAAAATGGACGTAGTAGGAGTAGTGCCTTCGGTTCCGTTCGGACCCGGAACAGATTTGTATGGACGAATGCTATCAGAACATCATCAAAGGGACGATGAGAATTCTAAGTGAATGTGTGCTAAAAAGGTAACGCGTAGCCTCGAGCCTCATCAACCGAGAATGGAAAAAACAGAGGAGGTGCAGCAAGGCTAAGTGGCTAGCAACCAATTAGGTTAAGGTCGTCCCTATCTAGTTGTCTCTTTTTATTCCGTTGTATGGGCGGCTGCTGATTCGTGGGGTAGCTCCGGTCTTGTGTTGCAGGGGATCAGAGGGGATCCTCGATACTCCGATCTATACCAGGTACTGTGACGGGTGGTACCCTAGTAGTCCTGCCATTGAATGAAATCCAATCTCTAATAAATGCCTATACGGTTTTGATTGTGTCCAACTATTGCTGGAACGTGATATCCAAGCATTTCAGGTAGATTCTATTTTACTTTCTATAGACACTATTATAATATCAGACGAATTTGGTAATAAAAATTTGATTAGCGTGTGGTAAAAACCCGACATATTTATTTGTGGCATGGTATTATGAGATACCTTTGATTTTCAAAGGATTTTGAAAACAATAATAGTCTAATTGGGTGTGTTATCTCACGCTAGTTTCCCAGACTGACTCGGGTGTTATTTTACTATAATGCTCGGGTCGGACCGAGTATTATACAATACAGGTTCTGGATGGACTGCTATGGAGCTCAAGAGACGAGGTGGATGGAGAGGCATATCACACGTACTTGATGTATAAATCGGCTGTGAAGTATAAGCTATATAGTCAGCTTTGTGAGGACAAGTTAATATAACTGTGCAGTATTTTCAATTAATTGCATTGTACTCTGATGATGTAATTTACAAAATAGATATAGTTCTTTTTGTATAAAGATCAGTCATTTATCTATTATATATTGTTCCGCTGCGATTGTGAGATTCTGATGTTGTTTTGTTTTATCTTCTTCTACCTCCTTCTTCTTTCCCTTACGGTCTATTTTCCAGCATTCGATTGTATGGCATCCAATACAGTGGTCGTATTGATGTCAATTTTTCAGCGTCGAAAAATCGGGTTGGGACATTTTGATATCAGAGCTAAAGGTTTAGCGGGAACCTTGGCTCTGGTGGGGATTACTCATTATAATAGAGTCAGCAGTACTCTAAGAATGAGTTTGAGTGTATTAATAGATATGAGCATATATTTGTTAATGAATATAAAATTGTTTTATATTGTGTTGATTGGTTTGTTGAGTTGTTTATGGATTCTGGTCAATACAAGTAATTAACGTTATTGATAGGGATATCTAAACACTTTTACCGAACAATTCGACATAATATTGTTTTAAATAGGCTAAATGAAATAATTTTACCCAAATTATTTCAAATATGAAAGAAATAATTTTTAGAAGTTATTATAATCATATATGGTTGCATGGCTGTTAGGAAATGATAATATTAAATTATTATCATTGCTTTTTGGAAAATTGAATAAAAGTTGAAATTATAACCAATGTTAAGAAATTAACTTATATAAAAAAATGGAGTTTGTAAATGTGATTTTGAAATAAAATACCAGAGTAATGTTTGAATATGAATTGAAAGGATTTGGAATTCGAAATTAATTTCCTTTGAGTTTGAAAATGATTTTTCAAAGGTTTTTGGAGGAATAATAGTGTAACAACCCGCATATTTATCGATTGTATATTTAAATATTTTTTTTAAATATTTCACACTTCATCGAATTTTGGTCCGAAAAGCTACTTTTTGCAAACTGTCGAATTGGGACTCGAGACCACCCCCATTGAGTTCAAAATGCCGTTTGCGACCTTTTTGAGTATAAACTTCGATATGTTTGGAGATAGTCGAATTTTGACCTTTTTCACTAAGGCCTTTGGTTTGGGCTGAGCCAATTAACCCCACTTACTAACTCAGTCCCAACCCCCCTCTCCTCTTCACTTCATTCTTATTTTCCTAACACTCAAGCTTAAGCAAAAATGGTGGAAGAGAATGGGAAATAGAAATCCAAAACCCTAGTTTCCATTTGCAAATCAATTTCTAGCTCCAAGCTCAAGTGAACCCATTGGTAAGCATCTCCTTCTTCTTCTCCAACTCATCCTCCTTCCAATTTCAGAAAATTGCTAAACCTAATTTGGGAAATGTTTCTCTTTTTAGCTTAGAATCAAGCTTCTTGAGTTGGATTTGAAGAGTGGTAGATTCTCTTTTGCTTTCAAGCTTCTTCTTCAATTGTTTGGGTTCAAATGTGAGATTTTTATCTCACATCTATGCTTATAATTATCTTCGATTGTTAGGTATGAATTCTTAACACTTATTCGTGTGCATTTGCTTTTGGTTTGGATTGATTTGGTGAATATTCCAATTTTTAGTGTTTTGGGTTCAATTCCTCAAAAATCATAGCTTTGATCTTTGATCATATTTTTGGTGATGCATAGAAGAGATTATAGGGTCGGGTAGTCGATTGGCATAATCCCTTAGCGCCGTTGCTCGAGAGAATGCAGTTTGGTCGAGGTTGGACCTCGTTTAGATGGGCTGGGAAGGGACTGGCAACAGGTCCGGTCGACCGAGCACTACTACCGGCCGACCGACCTGCTGCCAAGTGCATAAGCACTTCTCTGTTTAAGGTTCGGTCGACCAAATACAGGGTTCGGCCGACCGACCTGCTTCCCGAGACTTTTTTGGAACAGGGTCCGGTCGACCGAGCTCTGTAGCCGGCCGGCCGACCTGGTGCATTTTTGCCTATTTCGCTTAGTTGTTTGAATTTCCAACTTTAATCGATTCGTGTTGTTTCCTTTGTGTTGTTATCATTTGTTATGACTTTGATGACTCCTTTTTAGGGATTTTTGAATATCCATTTCGATGGATCCTTTATCGATTTCTTTGGATTTTATTCACGTCTTCGTATGTGAATTTTTGTGATTGATTGTTTCTACAATCATGTTTGTGATTTGTCACTTTTAAAATATAAAGGTTTTCTATACTAATAGTAAATATCAAAACTCTTTCTTCAAATGATTTCGACATTATTTTTTATTACAAAGCTCGTTTTCTCAAACCGATTTCTAATCTATTAGTATATATAAACCTTTACCTCACTCGTATGAGAAATCTAATTAAACGACTTAGTAAAACAAGTGGTATGAAACGCTTGCGTTTACTTCGTTGGTTAATTCTTGGACTTGTTCGATTGAATCTCTTGTGACAATTTTCTAGTGGAGATCTATAGTTTGTTCGTAAATATCTAAGTTAAGCAAGTCGTTATGGGACATGAAGCTAAACTCATATATTTACTAGCTTAGTGTAATTGACACTTCTTGATGATCATGACGATCATTTTTGTGATTTAGACTAGCAATGTGCGATGTCTCTTTGTCTGCGAGGGAGACTAAACCCCGTTTTGTGGAGTTTCGACTCAATTTGTGATGGGGTAGCAACCCATGGTCTTCGGGCCGTTTGTGGAGCTTCGGCTCAATTTGTGATGGTCAGCAACCATGGAATTAGCATTCCGTTTGTGATACACGTGTTGGTGAGCTTTATGCTCCCGTTTGTGATAGGCCTTCCCCCCTTTGTGATTTCTGGATTTCTTGAGATGATTTCTAGAATTTGTGTTTCACCAATTTTTGTGATTTCCATTGATAAGCTTTATCAATATTTGTGCATTGGTGAATTTGTGTGTCATTGACTTTTGTGATTTCTGGATTTCGTGTGTTGAATTCTAGAATTTGTGTGTCATTGACTTTTGTGATTGACATTGATATTATCGTCAATATTTATGGTTTGGTGAACGAAATAAAGAGTATGACGTTTCTTTGATTCTTGTGTAGATTTGGTGACATTGATAAATCTCTTGATGATTTTCAACTAATTATATATATCACAGCTTGGCATTGTGATTATTATGTGTTTAGTCATATCTCTTATTCTACATCGTTTCATCTGATATTTATAGTTAGACCGATCTGTTTATTATTTTCTTATTAAATAATACTCGGGTCAGACCGAGATGTTACAGGTGCTTCTGCTTGACTTCTCATCCGGGATTAACTCCTTGACTTTTGGGTTAACTACTTAGATTAGTAGTTATTTTGTTGTATACATTTGAGATACAGACTCCTTAATGTATACTTATTCTTTTATGTAGTTCGTGTAACTATTCTTTTGTGATATTGTGGATCTTTTTAGACCACTACTCTGATGTACACTTTCTAGTGTAATATTCATATCTATTTCCGCCTTTGTGATATGAATTGTCTGTGACTGATTTATGTTATGCTTATTTCTATATTTGTTTCCGAAGGACTTATATAGCCACCGTGTAGTAGCTTTGAGTTTGTATCGGTATGTCAGATTTACTCTTGAAATAGAATTACATGTTATACCATCTGACATATCGGTGCTCGCGCAAAGAAATTACACGGATGGTCGCTCCTCAACAGCCTTATTCTCCGTGCTAGTTGACAGCATTCACCGTAATGTTCTTGGCTAGCGTGGGTATAGAGGTGGGGCGTCACAGCTTGGTATCAGAGCCAAACATCGGAACAATATGGAATATTATGACAAGGATCATGTCCTAAGTCTTTCTTAGGAGTTGTGCTTTAGGATTTAATTCGAGTCTTCGTACCGATTTATCCTATTTTCTTTATGATTCCTTGTTTTATCTATCAAGATTGCTTGATATTTATTTTGAGAATAACTTTTTCCTCTTCTTTCTTTCTTTCTTAAAGAAGAGAAATGGTTAGACCAGGCCGTCCCAGCGCCGGTCAATCTAGTGCTACTCCACCGGATGGAGTATTTATGTCTGCCCAGCAGCTTTTAGATCTTGTTAAGAACGCTCAAGCAGCCGGAACCAATCCAGAGCCTACTCATCCTAGATCCGGTTTTGCACGCCTGTGCCGAGACTATACCGATTTGGGTGGAAGGCCATTCACGGGATCCGAGAGTGTTATAGAAATTCAGGCTTGGCTCAAATCATGCGGTCGTATCTTTTCTCGCATGAACCTTATTGATCTACATCGAGTCCAAGTGGCTTCTAGCATGCTCCAAGAAAGAGCATTAGATTGGTATGAGCTTTTAATTTCTGAAACCGTTGAGGCGGATCTCACTTGGGAGCAATTTCGGGAAAGATTCGAATTGAAATTTGTGCCGGAGGCCGAAAAAGTAATTTTGGCCCGGCGTTTTATTGACCTTGTTCAAGGTGAATCTTCTGTGACGGGCTATGTCGCATCTTTCGAATCTCTTTCAAAATACGGGGTTGAATATATCAATACCCCATTGAAGAAAAATCAGAGATTTGTCTATGGCTTGAATAAGAATCTTAAGAAGCCATTACTTCTGAAACTTGAGGTTTCATTTGATCAGCTTATTGATATCGCTCTTCGTCTTGAAGAGGCCGATAATGAAGGTGATGTTGAAGTTGTGCGTGCCCAACAGAACTTCGACAATAACTTGAAGAGGCCTATCAAATTCAATGGCCCCAATTCTAATAAGAAAGGGAAGCAACCAACTCCGGTAGCAAAGACTCCTACCTCTAGTCGTGATCAATGCTACAATTGTGGTTCCACAGACCACTATGCCAGGGAGTGTCCGAAACCCCTCTTTTGTCGTTATTGCGAAGGTTCGGGTCATCTTTTATCTTCGTGTCCTAGGCTTCCAAGCAAGAGAGAGGGAAAGTTGCAAGCCCCTAACAACACTTCTCTCGGTCAATATATTTTTCACTCAATCCTTGATGGCATTGTTTTATTCCACTTATAAGGAAAGTGTTATTTCTCTTATCTAAATAATTTGTGAAACATTTCCGGTATTTTTGAATTTGTCTTAGGACTGTCACCTAAGCAATCTTTTGAGTAGTGTTAAGGTCTTTTTAGCTCGACCTTGCCACCGGTTATCATTTGCTACGAGTTGCGGAAGTTAGCATTTCACTTACCGCATTCCGCACTCGTTATGATTCTTATGAATGAATTATTATGTCATTCAGTTTGTCCAGCTTATTTCATTCATTTTATAAATCGGATATTCTATGAATATTTCGATGAGACCATTCTGGTATTTATTGATTTTGGATGAAAATAGTAATTTGAAAATTTTGCAAATCTTTTTCATAAGATTTATTTATAAGTAAAACTGGATTTTTGTTCTTGAAACGAACAAAGAATATTCTTAAAACTTTTTAAGAGATTTATTTATCCTATAAAAGATGATTTTGTGATTGTATTGTCCGTTAAGTGCTTTAAGAATTCTGGTCGATGCGCTTGATCAACGTTATCGATAGGAATTTCCTAAACGCTTTGATGTGACAATCAGACACGATATATTGACTTGTAAAACGTAAATTTTTCTAGAAAGATTTTTACATTGAGATAATTGTGATTTTGAAAGTTTTAGCTTTTCGAGAAAGAAGGTTATTTAAAAGAACTCTTCCTTTCGATACTCTTGTTCTTGTGATTCCAGAAGGGGAACCAAGACTTTGCTATTTGTACCGATACTAGTCGTATTGGTTTGGATGCCGTTCTCTTGCCAAAGAGGACGTGCTATCACTTGTGCTTCTAAATCATTATAGCTTATCGAGACTAGATATGCCACTCATGATCTAGTGCTCTCGGCTATTGTTTTTACTTTTGGAATTTTAGCATCATTATATTTGGATGAGAAATTTGTTCTCTACCTCGGTCATAAATCTTTGGAATATTTAAGTTCTCATAAGTAACTTCACGTTGACTCGAGTTCCTAGCATCTTTTGATCTTGATATTCTTTTTATTCCCGGAGGGGAATCGTGTTGCCAATACGTTTTGTCGAAGGCAACAAGGCTTTTATTCATTGGATGTACCGTTTGTAATACATCAATGTCTTTGCTTTTGGATTCATTGGATGTACCGTTTGTACTATATCAATGTCTTTGCTTTTCGATTCATTGGATGTACCGTTTGTACCACATCAATATCTTTGATTTTGATTCATTGGATGTACCATTTGTACTACATCAATGTCTTTGCTTTTGATTCATTGGATGTACCGTTTGTACTACATCAATGTCTTTGCTATTTGATTCATTGGATGTACCGTTTGTACTACATCAATGTCTTCGCTTTTGATTCATTGGATGTACCGTTTGTACTACATCAATGTCTTTGCTTTTGATTCATTGGATGTACCGTTTGTACTACATCAATGTCTTTGCTATTTGATTCATTGGATGTACCGTTTATACTACATCAATGTCTTTGCTTTTGGATTCATTGGATGTACCGTTTGTACTACATCAATGTCTTCGCTTTTCGATTCATTGGATGTACCGTTTGTACTGCATCAATGTCTTCGCTATTTGATTCATTGGGTGTACCGTTTGTACTACATCAATGTCTTTGCTTTTGGTTCATTGGACGTACCGTTTTTGTACTACGTCAGTGTTCCGAAATTATTCGGGCTTTGGTTCATTGGGCATACCATTTTTGTACTACGCCGATGTTCCAAATTATTTGAGTTTCTAGTTTCTCGGGCGTACCGTTTTTGTACTACGCCGTTGCACCGGCTCAATTTTCTGCAATTCTTGACGTTTTCCACGTCTTTTAACTATGTAAATGCTTTTATGTTTCCGGTTTCTATTCTTGTGCCCGGTGTTATTGTGGAAATTGAAGTTTCACCAGATTTGATTTATGAGCAACATTCCATTCGCATCATTGCTTCGGAGGTTGAGCGCCTTCGGAATAAAGATATTCTTCTTGTGAGAGTTCAATGGTTCTCAAATCTTGGGATTACTCTTGGGAATCTAGAGAATTCAGTGAGCGATCCCGTTCGTGCTAACTCTTTCGTGCTCTTTATGGTGAACTTCTTATTTCAATTTTCTTTTGTGTTGATATGCTTTTATGGTTGTTACTCTTTATTTTCTTCTTAAGTATTGCGAGGACGCAATTTCTTGAAGGAGGGGAGTCTGTAACAACCCGCATATTTATCGATTATATATTTAAATATTTCACACTTCGTCGGATTTTGGTCCGAAAAGCTACTTTTTGCAAACTGTCGAATTGGGACTCGAGACCACCCCCATTGAGTTCAAAATTCCGTTTGCGACCTTTTTGAGTATAAACTTCGATATGTTTGGAGATAGTCGAATTTTGACCTTTTTCACTTAGGGCTTTGGTTTGGGCTGAGCCAATTAACCCCACTTACTAACTCAGTCCCAACCCCCCTCTCCTCTTCACTTCATTCTTATTTTCCTAACACTCAAGCTTAAGCAAAAATGGTGGAAGAGAATGGGAAATAGAAATATAAAACCCTAGTTTTCATTTGCAAATCAATTTCTAGCTCCAAACTCAAGTGAACCCATTGGTAAGTATCTCCTTCTTCTTCTCCAACTCATCCTCCTTCCAATTTCAGAAAATTCCTAAACCTAATTTGGGAAATGTTTCTCTTTTTAGCTTAGAATCGAGCTTCTTGAGTTGGATTTGAAGAGTGGTAGATTCTCTTTTGCTTTCAAGCTTCTTCTTCAATTGTTTGGGTTCAAAGGTGAGATTTTTATCTCACATATATGCTTATAATTATCTTCGATTGTTGGGTATGAATTCCTAACACTTATTCGTGTGCATTTGCTTTTGGTTTGGATTGATTTGGTGAATATTCCAATTTTTAGTGTTTTGGGTTCAATTCCTTAAAAATCATAGCTTTGATCTTTGATCATGTTTTTGGTGATGCATAGAAGAGCTTATAGGGTCGGGTAGTCAATTGGCATAATCCCTTAGCGCCGTTGCTCGAGAGAATGCAGTTTGGTCGAGGTTGGACCTCGTTTGGATGGGCTGGGAAGGGACTGGCAACAGGTCCGGTCGACCGAGCACTATTACCGGCAGATCGACCTGCTGCCAAGTGCATAAGCACTTCTCTGTTTAAGGTTCGGTCGACCAACTACAGGGTTCGGCCGACCGACCTGCTTCCCGAGACTTTTTTGGAACAGGGTCCGTTCGACCGAGCTCTGTAGCCGGCCGACCGACCTGGTGCATTTTTTCCTATTTCGCTTAGTTGTTTGAATTTCCAACTTTAATCGATTCGTGTTGTTTCCTTTGTGTTGTTATCATTTGTTATGACTTTGATGACTCCTTTTTAGGGATTTTTGAATATCCATTTCGATGGATCCTTTATCGATTTCTTTGGATTTTATTCACGTCTTCGTATGTGAATTTTTGTGATTGATTGTTTCTACAATCATGTTTGTGATTTGTCACTTTTAAAATATAAAGGTTTTCTATACTAATAGTAAATATCAAAACTCTTTCTTCAAATGATTTCAACACTATTTTATTACAAAGCTCGTTTTCTCAAACCGATTTCTAATCTATTAGTATATACAAACCTTTACCTCACTCGTATGAGAAATCTAATTAAACGACTTAGTAAAACAAGTGGTATGAAACGCTTGCGTTTACTTCGTTGGTTAATTCTTGGACTTGTTCGATTGAATCTCTTGTGACAATTTTCTAGTGGAGATCTACAGTTTGTTCGTAAATATTTAAGTTAAGCAAGTGGTTATGGGACATGAAGCTAAACTCATATATTTACTAGCTTAGTGTAATTGACACTTCTTGATGATCATGACGATCATTTTTGTGATTTAGACTAGCAATGTGCAATGTCTCTTTGTCTGTGAGGGAGACTAAACCCCGTTTTGTGGAGTTTCGACTCAATTTGTGATGGGGTAGCAACCCATGGTCTTCGGGCCGTTTGTGGAGCTTCGGCTCAATTTGTGATGGTTAGCAACCATGGAATTAGCATTCCGTTTGTGATACACGTGTTGGTGAGCTTTATGCTCTCGTTTGTGATAGGCCTTCCCCCCTTTGTGATTTCTGGATTTCTTGAGATGATTTCTAGAATTTGTGTTTCACCAATTTTCATGATTTCCATTGATAAGCTTTATCAATATTTGTGCATTGGTGAATTTGTGTGTCATTGACTTTTGTGATTTCTAGATTTCATGAGTTGAATTCTGGAATTTGTGTGTCATTGACTTTTGTGATTGACATTGATATTATCGTCAATATTTATGGTTTGGTGAATGAAATAAAGAGTATGACGTTTCTTTGATTCTTGTGTAGATTTGGTGACATTGATAAATCTCTTGATGATTTTCAACTAATTATATATATCACAGCTTGGTATTGTGATTATTATGTGTTTAGTCATATCTCTTAGTCTATATCGTTTCATCTGATATTTATAGTTAGACTAATCCGTTTATTATTTTCTTATTAAATAATACTCGGGTCAGAACGAGATGTTACAGGTGCTTCTGCTTGACTTCTCATCCGGGATTAACTCCTTGACTTTTGGGTTAACTACTTAGATTAGTAGTTATTTTGTTGTATACATTTGAGATGTAGACTCCTTAATGTATACTTATTCTTTTGTGTAGTTCGTGTAACTATTCTTTTGTGATATTGTGGATCTTTTTAGACCACTACTCTGATGTACACTTTCTAGTGTAATATTCATATCTATTTCCGCCTTTGTGATATGAATTGTCTGTGACTGATTTATGTTATGCTTATTTTTATATTTGTTTCCGAAGTACTTATATAGCCACCGTGTAGTAGCTTTGAGTTTGTATCGGTATGTCGGATTTCCTCTTGAAATAGAATTGCATGTTATACCATGTGACATATCGGTGCTCGTGCAAAGAAATTACACGGATGGTCGCTCCTCAACAGCCTTATTCTCCGTGCTAGTTGACAGCATTCACCGTAATGTTCTTGGCTAGCGTGGGTATAGAGGTGGGGAGTCACACCTTGGTATCAGAGCCAAACATCGGAACAATATGGAATATTATGACAAGGATCATGTCCTAAGTCTTTCTTAGGAGTTGCGCTTTAGGATTTAATTCGAGTCTTCGTACCGATTCATCCTATTTTCTTTATGATTCCTTGTTTTATCTATCAAGATTGCTTGATATTTATTTTGAGAATAACTTTTTCCTCTTCTTACTTTCTTTCTTAAAGAAGAGAAATGGTTAGACCAGGCCGTCCCAGCGCCGGTCAATCTAGTGCTACTCCACCGGATGGAGTATTTATGTCTGCCCAGCAGCTTTTAGATCTTGTTAAGAACGCTCAAGCAGCCGGACCCAATCCAGAGCCTACTCATCCTAGATCCGGTTTCGCACGCCTGTGCCGAGACTATACCAATTTGGGTGGAAGGCCATTCACGGGATCCGAGAGTGTTATAGAAATTCAGGCTTGGCTCAAATCATGCGATCGTATCTTTTCTCGCATGAACCTTATTGATCTACATCGAGTCCAAGTGGCTTCTAGCATGCTCCAAGAAAGAGCATTAGATTGGTATGAGCTTTTAATTTCTGAAACCGTTGAGGCGGATCTCACTTGGAAGCAATTCCGGGAAAGATTCGAATTGAAATTTGTGCCGGAGGCCGAAAAAGTAACTTTGGCCCAGCGTTTTATTGACCTTGTTCAAGGTGAATCTTCTGTGACGGGCTATGTCGCATCTTTAGAATCTCTTTCAAAATACGGTGTTGAATATATCAATACCCCATTGAAGAAAAATCAGAGATTTGTCTATGGCTTGAATAAGAATCTTAAGAAGCCATTACTTCTGAAACTTGAGGTTTCATTTGATCAGCTTATTGATTTCGCTCTTCGTCTTGAAGAGGCCGATAATGAAGGTGATGTTGAAGTTGTGCGTGCCCAACAGAACTTCGACAATAACTTGAAGAGGCCTATCAAATTCAATGGCCCCAATTCTAATAAGAAAGGGAAGCAACCAACTCCGGTAGCAAAGACTCCTACCTCTAGTCGTGATCAATGCTACAATTGTGGTTCCACAGACCACTATGCCAGGGAGTGTCCGAAACCCCTCTTTTGTCGTTATTGCAAACGTTCGGGTCATCTTTTATCTTCGTGTCCTAGGCTTCCAAGCAAGAGAGAGGGAAAGCTGCAAGCCCCTAACAACACTTCTTTCGGTCAATGTATTTTTCACTCAATGCTTGATGGCATTATTTTATTCCACTTAAAAGGAAAGTGTTATTTCTCTTATCTAAATAATTTGTGAAACATTTCCGGTATTTTTGAATTTGTCTTAGGACTGTCACCTAAGCAATCTTTTGAGTAGTGTTAAGGTCTTTTCAGCTCGACCTTGCCACCGGTTATCATTTGCTACGAGTTGCGGAAGTTAGCATTTCACTTACCGCATTCCGCACTCGTTATGATTCTTATGAATGAATTATTATGTCATTCAGTTTGTCCAGCTTATTTCATTCATTTTATAAATCGAATATTCTATGAATATTTCGATGAGACCATTCTTGTATTTATTGATTTTGGATGAAAATAGTAATTTAAAAATTTTGCAAATCTTTTTCATAAGATTTATTTATAAGTAAAACTGGATTTTTGTTTTTGAAACGAACAAAGAATATTCTTAAAACTTTTTAAGAGATTTACTTATCCTATAAAAGATGATTTTGTGATTGTATTGCCCGTTAAGTGCTTTAAGAATTCTGGTCGATGCGCTTGATCAACGTTATCGATAGGAATTTCCTAAACGCTTTGATGTGACAATCAGACACGATATATTGACTTGTAAAACATAAATTTTTCTAGAAAGATTTTTACATTGAGATAATTGTGATTTTGAAAGTTTTAGCTTTTCGAGAAAGAAGGTTATTTAAAAGAACTCTTCCTTTCGATACTCTTGTTCTTGTGATTCCTGAAGGGGAACCAAGACTTTGCTATTTGTACCGATACTAGTCGTATTGGTTTGGATGCCATTCTCTTGCCAAAGAGAACGTGCTATCACTTGTGCTTCTAAATCATTATAGCTTATCGAGACTAGATATGCCACTCATGATCTACTGCTCTCGGCTATTGTTTTTACTTTTGGAATTTTAGCATCATTATATTTGGATGAGAAATTTGTTCTCTACCTCGGTCATAAACCTTTGGAATATTTATGTTCTCTTAAGTAACTTCATGTTGACTCGAGTTCCTAGCATCTTTTGATCTTGATATTCTTTTTATTCCCGGAGGGGAATCGTGTTGCCAATACGTTTTGTCGAAGGCAACAAGGCTTTGATTCATTGGATGTACCATTTGTACTACATCAATATCTTTGTTTTTGATTCATTGGATGTACCGTTTGTACTACATCAATGTCTTTGCTATTTGATTCATTGGATGTACCGTTTGTACTACATCAATGTCTTTGCTTTTGATTCATTGGATGTACCGTTTGTACTACATCAATGTCTTTGCTTTTGATTCATTGGATGTACCGTTTGTACTACATCAATGTCTTTGCTATTTGATTCATTGGATGTACCGTTTGTACTACATCAATGTCTTTGCTTTTGATTCATTGGATGTACCGTTTGTACTACATCAATGTCTTTGCTTTTGATTCATTGGATGTACCGTTTGTACTACATTAATGTCTTTGCTATTTGATTCATTGGATGTACCGTTTGTACTACATCAATGTCTTTGCTTTTGGATTCATTGGATGTACCGTTTGTACTACATCAATGTCTTCGCTTTTCGATTCATTGGATGTACCGTTTGTACTACATCAATGTCTTTGTTTTTGATTATTGGATGTACAGTTTGTACTACATCAATGTCTTTGTTTTTGGATTCATTGGACATACCATTTGTACTACATCAATGACTTCGCTTTTCAATTCATTGGATGTACCGTTTGTACTGCATCAATGTCTTTGTTTTTGATTCATTGGATGTACCGTTTGTACTCCATCAATGTCTTTGCTTTTGAATCATTGGATGTACCGTTTGTACTACATCAATGTCTTTGCTATTTGATTCATTGGATGTACCGTTTGTACTACATCAATGTCTTTGCTTTTGATTCATTGGATGTACCGTTTGTACTACATCAATGTCATTGCTTTTGATTCATTGGATGTACCGTTTGTACTACATCAATGTCTTTGCTATTTGATTCATTGGATGTACCGTTTGTACTACATCAATGTCTTTGCTTTTGGATTCATTGGATGTACCGTTTGTACTACATCAATGTCTTCGCTTTTCGATTCATTGGATGTACAGTTTGTACTGCATCAATGTCTTCGCTATTTGATTCATTGGGTGTACCGTTTGTACTACATCAATGTCTTTGCTTTTGGTTCATTGGACGTACGTTTTTTGTACTACGTCAGTGTTCCGAAATTATTCGGGCTTTGGTTCATTGGGCGTACCGTTTTTGTACTACGCCGATGTTCCAAATTATTTGAGTTTCTAGTTTCTCGGGCGTACCGTTTTTGTACTACGCCATTGCACCGGCTCAATTTTCTGCTATTCTCGACGTTTTCCACGTCTTTTAACTATGGAAATGCTTTTATGTTTCTGGTTTCTATTCTTGTGCCCGGTGTTATTGTGGAAATTGAAGTTTCACCAGATTTGATTTATGAGCAACATTCCATTCGCATCATTGCTTCGGAGGTTGAGCGCCTTCGGAATAAAGATATTCTTCTTGTGAGAGTTCAATGGTTCTCAAACCTTGGGACTACTCTTGGGAATCTAGAGAATTCAGTGAGCGATCCCGTTCGTGCTAACTCTTTCGTGCCCTTTATGGTGAACTTCTTATTTCAATTTTCTTTTGTGTTGATATGCTTTTATGGTAGTTACTCTTTATTTTCTTATTAAGTATTGCGAGGACGCAATTTATTTAAGGAGGGGAGTCTGTAACAACCCGCATATTTATCGATTGTATATTTAAATATTTTATTTAAATATTTCACACTTCGTCGGATTTTTGTCCGAAAAGCTACTTTTTGCAAACTGTCGAGTTGGGACTCGAGACCACCCCCATTGAGTCCAAAATGCCGTTTGCGACCTTTTTGAGTATAAACTTCGATATGTTTGGAGATAGTCGAATTTTGACCTTTTTCACTTAGGGCTTTGGTTTGGGCTGAGCCAATTAACCCCACTTACTAACTCAGTCCCAACCCCCCTCTCCTCTTCACTTCATTCTTATTTTCCTAACACTCAAGCTTAAGCAAAAATGGTGGAAGAGAATGGGAAATAGAAATCCAAAACCCTAGTTTCCATTTGCAAATCAATTTCTAGCTCCAAACTCAAGTGAACCCATTGGTAAGTATCTCCTTCTTCTTCTCCAACTCATCCTCCTTCCAATTTCAGAAAATTCCTAAACCTAATTTGGGAAATGTTTCTCTTTTTAGCTTAGAATCAAGCTTCTTGAGTTGGATTTGAAGAGTGGTAGATTCTCTTTTGCTTTCAAGCTTCTTCTTCAATTGTTTGGGTTCAAAGGTGAGATTTTTATCTCACATCTATGCTTATAATTATCTTCGATTGTTAGGTATGAATTCCTAACACTTATTCGTGTGCATTTGCTTTTGGTTTGGATTGATTTGGTGAATATTCCAATTTTTAGTGTTTTGGGTTCAATTCCTTAAAAATCATAGCTTTGATCTTTGATCATGTGTTTGGTGATGCATAGAAGAGCTTATAGGGTCGGGTAGTCGATTGGCATAATCCCTTAGCGCCGTTGCTCGAGAGAATGCAGTTTGGTCAAGGTAGGACCTCGTTTGGATGGGCTGGGAAGGGACTGGCAACAAGTCCGGTCGACCGAGCACTACTACCGGCCGACCGACCTGCTGCCAAGTGCATAAGCACTTCTATGTTTAAGGTTCGGTCGACCAACTACAGGGTTTGGCCGACCGACCTGCTTCCCGAGACTTTTTTGGAACAGGGTCCGGTCGACCGAGCTCTGTAGCCGGCCGACCGACCTGGTGCATTTTTGCCTATTTCGCTTAGTTGTTTGAATTTCCAACTTTAATCGACTCGTGTTGTTTCCTTTGTGTTGTTATCATTTGTGATGACTTTGATGACTCCTTTTTAGGGATTTTTGAATATCCATTTCGATGGATCCTTTATCGATTTCTTTGGATTTTATTCACGTCTTCGTATGTGAATTTTTGTGATTGATTGTTTCTACAATCATGTTTGTGATTTGTCACTTTTAAAATATAAAGGTTTTCTATACTAATAGTAAATATCAAAACTCTTTCTTCAAATGATTTCAACACTATTTTATTACAAAGCTCATTTTCTCAAACCGATTTCTAATCTATTAGTATATACAAACCTTTACCTCACTCGTATGAGAAATCTAATTAAATGACTTAGTAAAACAAGTGGTATGAAACGCTTGCGTTTACTTCGTTGGTTAATTCTTGGACTTGTTCGATTGAATCTCTTGTGACAATTTTCTAGTGGAGATCTACAGTTTGTTCGTAAATATTTAAGTTAAGCAAGTGGTTATGGGACATGAAGCTAAACTCATATATTTACTGGCTTAGTGTAGTTGACACTTCTCGATGATCATGACGATCATTTTTGTGATTTAGACTAGCAATGTGCGATGTCTCTTTGTCTGCGAGCGAGACTAAACCCCGTTTTGTGGAGTTCGACTCAATTTGTGATGGGGTAGCAACCCATGGTCTTCGGGCCGTTTGTGGAGCTTCGGCTCAATTTGTGATGGTTAGCAACCATGGAATTAGCGTTACGTTTGTGATACACGTGTTGGTGAGCTTTATGCTCCCGTTTGTGATAGGCCTTCCCCCCTTTGTGATTTCTGGATTTCTTGAGATGATTTCTAGAATTTGTGTTCCACCAATTTTCGTGATTTCCATTGATAAGCTTTATCAATATTTGTGCATTGGTGAATTTGTGTGTCATTGACTTTTGTGATTTCTGGATTTCGTGAGTTGAATTCTGGACTTTGTGTGTCATTGACTTTTGTGATTGACATTGATATTATCGTCAATATTTATGGTTTGGTGAACGAAATAAAGAGTATGACGTTTCTTTGATTCTTGTGTAGATTTGGTGACATTGATAAATCTCTTGATGATTTTCAACTAATTATATATATCACAGCTTGGCATTGTGATTATTATGTGTTTAGTCATATCTCTTATTCTATATTGTTTCATCTAATATTTATAGTTAGACTGATCCGTTTATTATTTTCTTATTAAATAATACTCGGGTCAGAACGAGATGTTACAGGTGCTTCTTCTTGACTTCTCATCCGGGATTAACTCCTTGACTTTTGGGTTAACTACTTAGATTAGTAGTTATTTTGTTGTATACATTTTAGATATAGACTCCTTAATGTATACTTTCGTGTAACTATTCTTTTGTGATATTGTGGATTTTTTAGACCACTACTCTGATGTACACTTTCTAGTGTAATATTCATATCTATTTCCGCCTTTGTGATATGAATTGTCTGTGACTGATTTATGTTATGCTTATTTCTATATTTGTTTCCGTAGGACTTATATAGCCACCGTGTAGTAGCTTTGAGTTTGTATCGGTATGTCGGATTTCCTCTTGAAATAGAATTGCATGTTATACCATCTGACATATCGGTGCTCGCGCAAAGAAATTACACGGATGGTCGCTCCTCAACAGCCTTATTCTCCGTGCTAGTTGACAGCATTCACTGTAATGTTTTTGGCTAGCGTGGGTATAGATGTGGGGCGTCACAAATAGTGGTATCCTTCGAAAATATTTTTGAATTGGATATGGAATCTGGTGAGATTTGGAATTAGAAATATTTGGAAATGTTTAAAAAAAAGGTAAAAGCGGCGAACTCACTTCAGTCGCTGGAAAATGACTTCGGTGATGACTACAGCATCATCGATGTTCATTTTCGAGTTTCAAAGAGCCGAATTGCTACCTAAATGATTTAAATTGGAGTTGTTTGCAAAACTGGGTTAGGTTTTAAAATTCAAAGGATAATTTGATATGCTAATGAATTATGTGTATATAACAGATTTCAAAAATTATTTTGAGAAGTTGAGTAGTTGTTCATAAGACCCAGGAATATTATTTAAAATATTTATGGAAATACAAATGGGTTTGATAACTAGTATAATTTGAAATTTTCTAGAACAGAAAAATTTAACTTGAAGAAGAGTTAAAAAAATAAGTGTGAAAACGAGATTAGTCAGGAAAGTAAGCCAATTAAATGAAGTAAATTAAAGGAGATTAGTAAATGGAATGTAAGCAAGTTGAAAAACCTATAGAAGTTCAAAATTTAAATTGAATTGGAATGTAATTAAATAAAGTTAAATAAATGTGAATTTGAGGAAAAGGTTTAAGTAGACTAAACGAGGGTGTTGAAATAAAAATTTATTAGTCGGAAATAAATTTGTGAGTGAACAAATAAATTTACATTTGTAAGCAAATGGAATTAAAATTGACTATTAAGATGATATTTGACTTAAATTGTGTACGTAAAGTAAAGTGAGATTATAGAATTTATTCGAAGGAACTAAAAGAAGTAAAAGGTTTGGAAATAAATTTTTTATTTAGATTTGAAATTAAATTTGGAAATGAAGTGATAAATTAAGTTAGTAAGTTGAACAGATATGAAATTGAATTTGATTTGAAGAAAATTATTTAGTGGAACTAATTAAATGATTAATTAAATAGGAGTTTGAGATAAGGTGAATAGAATTCAATATAAAATTTGATTTGGAAATAATTTAAGAATTGAAGATAAATTGAGTTCAAAAGCAAATAAATTTTTTAGTTAAATGAAATAGATGTGAAAGTTTAAGTGGTGAAGTGAAAATAAATATAAGAAGTGTATAAATTATTCATGTTGAACTTAAGAAATGAATGGTGACATTCTTAAGTAAATTTGGTATTGGAAATATACTAAGTTAGTTAATCAATGAAGACTTAATAAAGGTGTGTGAAATGATCATTGTGAATAAGTAAAGGGAGATCAAATAAATGTGAATAAAAGAGAATTGGTGTAGCTAATAATCAGTTGGAGATAAGTACGTGGGATATATGTGTATTATTTTATTTGCATAGCGATTTGATCCAGATTCGAGCATAGAATATCGAGATAGATATATCGATCCGAGTTGGGATTTTTCATTCGATTTTCGACGGAAAACTCCGGATATGGTTTTAGATTGATTTGGAAAATTCTCTATCATAGTATGGCTATGCAAGGAGAATGACGGTTTCTGATCAAGAAGATCTGAGTCCACACTAGAGAGTCGGGTGGACGATACTAGTTCGGAATTGAAATTGTGTGATTGAGTGAGTGATCGGATTTGATATTGCGTACAGATGATACATGTACATCGTACAGCTTAAGTAAAGCAAATATTGAAATTGCGGTAAAGAAAAGAATGAAATGATTTTGAATTCTGTGATTGGATATTATTGCTCAATAGAATACAGGTGTTTAAAAAGAAAAAGGAAATTTGTGATTTTGATTTCACAAGATAAGCATTGTATGGGCCAAAAAAGAGGTACATATTTAAATTGTTATATGAAATTTGATGGTTTTCTGATCTAGCCACTTGGCATTCTGTTTTCTTTTGAAATTTTGGGGCATTTTGTAGTTGTACCGATCTAGCCGCGTAAAGGAGACAATGGAAAAAAATTCAAAAATTTAGGGAGTTAGCAAGTTTTTAAGAAAATTATGATAATTTAAAATTGAATGGTTGACTAGGTAATAATGTTTGGAAACTATGGATGAGTTTGGGAAGTTAATAAGAGGCATAGTGTGTCTTTAATAAAAAGATTGTTTGAGTGTTGTTAAAACTGCTTGGTTTTGGGAAGTTGTTAAAAACTATTTGGATTGGGAAGATAGTTAACGGGTATTGGAGCATTCTTCTTAACTAGTCATTTCGGGGACGAAATTCTTTTAAGGGGGAAGGAATGCGATGACCCAGAATTTTGGACATTTGAAATTGGAATATTTAATTGATTTTAAATATTTAAAAGTTAATTTCTATCTTGAATTTCCAATGCCACTATTTATTGAGTGACTTAATTATTTAACTAAATAATTTAAATTGGGTAAATGGTTGAATCTGAAATTTTAGGTTTGTTAAAAATAATTTGAAGACTTCTAAAATTTATATTGATAGTGCTGAAGATAGTAAAAGTGATAAACTTGAAATTAAAACTATTTTGTTCAGTTTTAAAAATATATCGTTTATATTGACTTTTAAAAATAGCCTTTGGAGGCACAGTCTCAGATTTTGACAAAACCAGTTCCATTGGATCCATAATAGTGTTTTATTATCGAATTCAAGTTTCATAGCATTTGGAGTTTTCGTGTGATCGTACGATTGGTAAACACGTTGAAATTTAAATCGAAATTCAATATAATAATCTTGTCCAAAAGCTATCTTCTCCATACGATCAAATCGAGACTCAAAACCATTTCCATTGCGTTCGGAACAGGGGTTTAACATTATAAACGCTTAGCGGCATGCCTCGATAGGAGGTCGAGATTTTGAATTGCAAATTCGAGACGATTTAAATGTTTATTTAAAAATTCCTATGAAATATATATTTAAATATTTTATTACGCTGATCACATTAGTTCTTTTATCCTTCATTTCATGAACACTGTAGCCGTCACTCCTCGAGCAACCGATCTTGTTTTCCTTTTTCTTTAACTCCATGCGCCACCTCCTCTTTAAAATCACGCATGCTTTATTTTGAATCACATGGTCCCCTCCCTCTTCTTATTATCACCGAGCTTTCTTCTTCTTTTAAAAAAAATCTCATGTTTAGGAAAGAAGAAAAAAATAGAGAAATAGCCGAACAATTCAAAAAAAATATCTAGGTAGAATACATTATCACGATCGAATCTTTGGGGAGGGCATCGCTGTGATATCCCGGAAATTTTAGTAATATCAATTAATAATCTATATTTAAAATTAAATTGATTTGATAAAATTTTGTTAATAAAATTTAACTTGATTTAATAATCCAATTAAATAGATGTTTATTTGGTGAATCTTATCTTTTTAAAACTAATAAAATGTTTTCCTATTTATAATATATATATATATGTATATATATATTTAAATATATATTGTAAATGGATAAGTTTTGATTTGTAGTTTAATTAACAAATAAAATCTTGTTTTAAATTCTAATTTTCATTTTGATAATTTGGAAATTACATATGTAAATTTAAAATACCATTTATATATTAAAACATTAATGCATTTAAACAAGTTAAATAGTATATGTAATTTATAATTTCTTTTATAAATTATTTAAATTAATAAATATGTTATTTTCAAATAATAATGATAAATATATAAATATAGATAGATTTTAAAAAGGCAATATTATTATTTTAAAATTAAAAATATGTTAATATATACTAGTTTAAATTGGATTTTTAAAATGTATGCATAGAATTTGATTTTGAATTTATTTTGAATTCAAATGAATAAACATATCTAAATCTTGTAAGTAAACTTTCATCTTTTATATAAATTGTTTCATTTCATTTTCTTTTAAAAGGAATGCATATACATTTACTTATGAAAATAACTTATATATAAATAAATACAAATAAAGAAAAAGGGTTTTTATTTACTTTTAAAATAAATAAGAATAATAAGTAAAATGTGTATAAAACAAATGTTAACATTTTAAGCAACTAATGAGACAAGTGTAAACATATTAAGTTATTTAAATACAAGTGTTAGCATAAGTTTGAGACATGTGTGTTTTATTTTTATTTTTCTTTTAAATTTTTAAATAAATCATTTATACCTATATAAGCATGTTTCTTCAAGTTCTATTCTTTTCTAATGTTCTTTTATTCAAAGTTTAGAAGGAAAGTTTCAGCTAAATCAAATCTGAAACAAATTTGTATTCCAAATTCTCAAAACCCAAATCAATATACCTTAATTCATTTTCAATAAATCAAATCTGAAACCCCTCCTTAATCATAGCAAGCGAATCCTCAAGTTCATAATGCAAAAGCATTTTCAACCTGTAAATTTCATCTACCTGATTCTGTAATGCAAGCAAATCCTCTGCAAACCATTTTCAAATACAAAATATTTGCATGCATGCAAATTTAATCATCAAATAAGTAGCCTCTGCATTTCTTTGAATCTGGGCATATAAAGATTTAAATCTGAAGCTAGTTCAAGTTCCAAATGGCCTACATGCAAGTTTAAATTCAAAAGTAAAAAGGAGTCTGGATTTGTTCAAGTCTGCGTGCAAGCTTAAAGAAACAGCAAGCTCTAAAATTAAATCAAAAACAAAAAGCTTTTCAGAAAATTTTTTTTGCTCTGCATTCAAAACAATTTCCACAACATCAGGTGAGTAACTTCTTTTTCTTAAAATAAAACTTAAGTATATTCTATTGCTTGTTTTATGACTGAAATGAATATGCTTGTGTTTATATACCTGATAGCACGTTGAATGGTGTGTTTGTGAGTAACATCACTGTTATTAAATGTTTAGGTAAATAGATATGTTGCCTGATATCTATGAAAACAAGTATGTTTGTGAAGGAATTTATAATTTTAGCTTTGTATGAAATATGGTTGTGTAGATAACTATATGTTTGAAATTTTCCTGGTATTAGTTCCATGTTCAAAAAGATAAACAGATAAACAGTTAAAAAAATACCATATGTTAGTAATTCAATCTATGACTTAAGCATTGAACCAAATATATGTTATATATCATCAGCTAAGTTTAAATTTTGTTTAAGTTAGAAACAATTAGAATTGCCTCTATAAGAGATAAGATATCAGACAAGTCTTTAAATAAGTAAAAATTCAAATATCATGAATCTTGTATTCAGGAATCTAACTCAATTTCTTAAATCAAAATTGAACTTTTAAAACTAGAATCACTGTTTTTAGTGAAGAGGTTTGGATATATTTCTGTTTTAAACAGAATATGAGTTTTAGTCAATCTATGGTGATCGAGTTGATAGGAATGGTTGGGGTTCTTGGTGGAGGTAGTGTAGTGATCAGAGAATGTGGCAAAAATGCCAGGAAGATGAATAGGGCTTGGTGGAGGCGATGGGAGTTTGACGAAGTCTATAAACCTAGTTTTGCTTGGTTTTGATTTTTCAATCAGTAGTGAATCTCAAGTTGATCGAGTGAGATGAGATTCAGGTAGATGAAGGTAGGCACGTTGAGGGAGACGACGCCGGAGTTTTAGGGGTCACGGTGATCGAAATTTAGACGGCGACGAAATTCCAGGTTTGAGATAATGGTTCCTGTTGTTGCCAGGTTTTGGTTTGAGATTCTCAAATTTGATTTCGAGTAGATTGAGTGGTTCTGATGATAGCGAGGTGATGTAGGGATGGTTGGCGACTTGATCGTTGGTTGGGTAGTGACTGGAGGCAGCCAGAACCACCGTGCATATGCACGGTGAAGAATGGTGTCAGGTGTTTTAGTTTGGGATTGCAGAATTGTGAGACTCGAGATTTACTCGAGTAAGTCGAGTTTTTGCTCGAAGTAGTTATGGGATTTACTCGAAGTAAATCAAGGGAAGCTCGGGCATTTTTTTTTTGTAGTTATAGGTTACTTTGAAACCTGTATAAATTTACTGTTCAATTTGTTTAAAATCTGGAACAGGGTTTTAAAAAAAAGAATTTAAAACTTAAATTTAAATTATGGTTTTCAAACTGAGTTTGAATCCATGTTTTAAAATCTAATTTAAATTCTATTAATTAAAATGTTTAAACAACTTTAAAAGAATTTAAATATTTGAATTTAAGATAGAGCTTTAAAATAAAAGGTAGAGCTTTAACCAAAGTTTAAATCTGGAAATCAAAATCCAGTTTGAATCCATGTTTTGAAAATAAAGGAGGTTTTAAAATTTTAAATATTTAAACAATCTTGGATGTTGAAATATATTTAAATAGGATTTGTATTTTAAAATGAATGTGAGTTTACATTTTCTTTAAACTTCTTTAAAAAATAAGAAACTATTTAGTATAAGTTTTAAAAAGGTTTTAATTTTTTTTTTAAACTTTGTTAAAGTTAAGTTTGGTTTTTATTTTAAATTTAAAATTTAAAATGAAATTTGGAAGCAAATTTTAAAGTAAGTTGTTTTAAATTACTTTGTTAATGATAATGTAATCATTGATAAGAATTGTTTTATTTTAAAGTAAATTAAAGATTTAATGATTTTTAGTTTCATTAAATTAGTAAGGTAATTTAAATAATCTAATTAATTTATTTATTTAATTAATTAAAGATTTGAAATAAATTAATTAAGGTTAATTAAACTTGTAATTAATATTACTTAATTTAAGTTAATTACTTAAGAAAGGTAATTAAGAATTTATTGATAAGTTAATGAAGGTCATTAACTTGGGATTATTTATTAATTAATTAATGTAATTAATTTTGATAATTAATTGGATTAATTAGTTTAGATAATTAATTATGGAACTTGATTAGGTATGATTACTTTATGAAGGTAATTGAAGATATTAATTGCTTATTGTAATTAATTTATTAATTAGATTAGTTTAAATTAATTAATTAAGTTTAATTAGTTTAGAATAATCATTGGATGAGATGATAAGTAATCAATAAAGAATAATTACTTAGAAACAATTAAGTTAAGTAAATTACTGGAGGTAATTAATTAAAGTAGTGAAGAGTTTTGGGGATTAATTACTTTGTGTAATTAAAGGTAATTTCTTTGTGAAGTAATTAATAATTAATTACTTAGTGTAATTAATTTAAGCATTGATCAATTAAGTCTTTTGAAAATAATTAAGTGATGTAATTAATTAAGAGTAATTAATTACGAATGAGATTAATCAGGAATGATTAATAAATATAATTAATTATTAAATGTAATTAAATTAGGAATAATTAAGGAAGTAATTAAGGGTAGTTAATTACTATATGTGATCAATCAAAAGTGATTAATAATTTTAGGTTAACTAAGGTTAATTACTTAATGTAATTAATTTAAATAGGTAATTAATTTAAATTTAATTAATGTTCATTAATTAATGATGTAATTAATGATTAATTAATTGAGATTAATTAATCAATGATAAGTGATTAAGGAAGTAATTAACTAATGTAATTAATTAAGCATTAATGTAATTAATTATAATTAATTAATTAATGAAGTAATTAAACGTTAATTACTGATTTTGGTTAAGGATAATTAATTTGTAAATTAATTAAAGGTTAATTACTTGAATGTAATTAATGATAATTAATCAAGGGTGATTAATTAAGGTGATTAATTTAAGGATAATTAATTAATTGATTTGTAATCAATTAATGGTTAAGTAAGAAAGATTCAATTGATGAAGTAAATAATTTAATTCATTTTGAATTAATTAAAGAATTAGTAATTAATTTAATTCACTTTAAATTAATTAGAGATAGAAGTAATTAATTTAATTCATTTTAAATTAATTATAGATGGTGATTATAAAATCATTGCTTACGTATGGATGATAAGGTTTGACTTGAATGGTTTGAATCTTATATATGACATAAATAGTATTGTGTGATATGGATGCATTGGTTGCATTGTGATGATGATATAAGTTATCTATTGATGATGATATTGTAGATTATCAAGTTGTGATGATAATATGGATTACCTGTTTATCATGATAATGATGATTATCTATTGTGATGATCTGAATTATCTATCTGTGTATATAGATGATTAAATTAAATTATTTTAAACTTAAAACAACTTGGACCTGAAAGACACGCTTTGGATTTCGATGAGACCAGGATCAGATTTCCATATTTGGATATCCGAAAACCACATCGATTCCAATTAACGTTAGGACGTGAATCCAAGTGGAGCAAGTGAAGAATCGAGGTGTAAGAACTATATGTCAGTATAACTCTGTAGGTGATTCCGTAATGAGTTTGACGGAATAGTACTTATAGGTTCGAGATGAAGATTCAGAGTGCAAGGGTTATCGTCGTTAACTCTGAGGGTGATTCCAAAATGAGTGTAACGAGATAATGCCTTCGGTTTCGTTCGAACCCGAAACGAACTTGTATGGATTGAATGCTTTCAGAACATCGTCAGGTGGACGATGAGCATTCTAAGTGATGTGTCCTATAAAGGTAATCGTAGCCTCAAGCCTCATCAAACGGGAATGGCTAAAACAGGGGAGGTGGAGCAAGGCTTCGTGGGTAGCCCCCACTTGAGAGCGAGATTTACTCCTGTCTAGAGGTCCCTTTTTATATTCGGCTGTGTGGGGCGGTTGATTCGCGACAACTGCCGGGATTGTCTTGTTCAGAACTATTCAGTAATGAATGGTTGCGGCCTTGTGTTGCAGGGGATCGGGAGTGGTCCTCGGTACGGTGATCTAAGCCACGTACTGTGACAGGCGGTACCCCAGTAGCCCTGCCATTGTATGGAATCCAAAATCCAATAAGTGCCAACGGTTTTGATTTTATTACCCACTTTTGTGGCTAGTAGATGGATTTTAATAATGTAACAATTTCGGCTATTTCATATTTACTTGAAAACCCTAGACACTATTATAATATCACTGGATTTCCTATCAAATGTTTTGGTTAGCGTAAGGTAAAAACTTTTCCATGTTTATGGGTGGGAAGTCTTACGTGATACCTTTCTTTTCAAAAGGTTTTCAAAAGTTAAGCAACTTTAACTTGTTACTCACACCAGACCCATGTCTGACCCGGAGTTTATTTTTGTTTTTCATAAACTCTTGGGTACTCAAATTTTTACGAGTAGCCAAGGGATTCAGGTTAGCTTTGACGAATTGTGGAGGAGCAATGGAGCAGGAGGCTTCTGCGTTATAGTTATCTAGTAGTCCGCTGTGTTGGTATCTCTGAGTCGTTTGTTTGAGTTATTTGTGAATGTTGTGTTGAGTTGTATAACTAGACAGGTGTTTATAACTGTCTAGTATGTGTTGTATTATCTGTGTAACTCTGATAGTTGTTGTATACTATGTAATACTTATGTTATTAATATAATTTATTCGTTCCGTTGTTTAGATTCTGATGTGTTGTTTTCTTCTTTCTCCTCTTTCTTTCTCTTTCTATCTCTTTCTTTCTTATTAATGATGCGTCATTCTGTAGAGATGAATGGCGGGTCATCACAATCGCAAGGTTGAGTCCGATCGACAATGGTGTTAGCGATTTCTGGTTGGGGGGCCCCTGACGCTGAGGTTCGATTGAAGGGTCGATTTAGGGGTTTCGTGATGTATGGAGATGAGGGTTTCGATGGGTGAGGAAAACAGCGACGTTTGGATTCTATCGCGTTTGGGGTCGTTGCGTTCATGGGCAGCTGCGGCGAAGGTTGGGCTGCGAATCGAACGAGATGGAGGCAAGTTATTAGTCGAGCAAACGCCAGTGGAGTCGCGTTCGAGGTGGGATCTGGGTTCTCGTTTGCTATAAGGTATAGATTTATACACACACACAGATATATATATATATTAGAAAAATATATGTAATACATCGACTTACTGTCGAAGATTTAAAATATGTGTACAGATTAGGAAAAATAGAAATATATAGATACGATTTTGATTTACAGCAAGGTTCAAACCAGTGCTGTTTTAACTTAATCCATATATGTGTATAAATTAAATGGGATATAGAAATATATACAAATATTTCAGCTCACTGTTTAAATTCAAAATATGTATAACGTTAAGTAGTATATATAAATCCTGTAATAAAATTAATAAGTGAAAAAGAAGAAGAAGTGTAAACTAGATTAGTAAAATCTTCGTTTAAATGGTAATCTATTATTTGATTAATTCAAATGTTAATAAACTATATGATGTTGTGCAAGGTCTAAAAATCATGAAAGGCAAGTCGAGATTGAAGTGATTGCAAACAAAAAAACAAAGGTGAGTTAATCTCACTGATCATTTGGATTACCATTTAAATTTGTATAGTTAATTTTAAATTATTGGTTGAATGATTAAATTATCTGGATGTTATACTATATATAATTGTGTGTCTATATATATATATATATATATATATATATATATATTGAGTGATTGATTCCCGCATTATATAGCCGATGAGACCCTACGCGCCCCACATAATAGAGGATGGCCCTATATACCTCGACATCCCCTGTGATGTGGGATCAGTATTTTTATATTGTGCTAACTTCTGTGGATGCAGGGAAATTGTTTGGAGAGATCCAACTGGATTTCTCAAAACATTGAAATTTATTCTCATAGTCTGTGATATGAATTGTTGGCTATTTGTGATAGATTATATAGGAAATTGAAAGTAGTGAATGCTATGTGTTTTGCTATATATAATTTGGGTGATTGAAGATATCAAAAATATAAAAGATTTGATTTTGAAAAGAGATATAAAGGGAGAAATTTTAAGTAAAATAAATCAGAAGAGTAGATTTGGGGAAAAAATAAAAGTTTGATTTTAAAATCCTATCGAATAAATTTCGAGTATGGGAAAAGAGATTTTTGAATAAATAAGGATAAATGAATTTAAGGACTTAAGTTATATTGTTAAGAATTTAAGAAATTATTTTAAGTTAAATATTCAAAATATTTGAAAGAAATAAAAGGAGAATTCTGAAATGAAGTATGAAATTGATATTTTCAGTCTTAAAACGATTTTAAAAAAATAAATAAAGAAGTGAATGGAATTAATTGGTTTTGAAATAAATTCGGGTAAGTAAAGAAATTTATTTTAAAAGGGAGTTAATGTTGGAAATCGATTTGGAAATTAATTCAAGTGTTTGGAACTGTGATTAAAGGAGAACGAGGTTATGGAATTTATAAACTGGCTTTATAAAGTGAAATAGATATCGGTGGATATTTGAAAGTATAAATTCACGGTGGGAATTTATAAAGGAAGGGAAATTTGTTTTAAAAATAAATAGTGGTTTAATTTTTAAAGGTGTGGGAAAGAAATTTACGGGTTGAGGCATAAATTAAATTAGGATAAATCGAGAAGGATTTATTAACTGATTAAATGGACTATTTTGAAATTGAAATTGTATTTTCCTTAAAAGCCAAGTATGTTTCCAAAGCAGATTTTTAAGTATAATGTAACAACCTTGGGATTTTGTAACAATTAATTTTCGTCACTAAACGATTAATCTATTGGCTAATTGCTATGGGAAGTTTTTAATCGACATGAAATTCTTTTAAAAATTGTTAGGAATATGCGGGCTTTAAAATTTAATTTGGCCCAAGTTTTCATAGTTTGTTTTGTGCCGTGATGGTTATCAAAGGCAAACCCGTTCCCCTCTTCATTTCTTTTGGCAAACCCTAACGAAATAAAAGAAACAAAAATGGCTGCTCTCTCATTCCTCTTTCGATAATTTTAGGGTTTCGATTTTTGCTTTGCTCGATTATTTGATCGCCACAGCTTCGATTCTTGAATTTAGGCAGTGGATCTGGGCTCTTTGAGTCAAGGTGAGTGCTTACACTCACATCTAATTCAATATTTTGCTTAGGCAGTTCGATTTTGTTTCATAGATTGATGATTTCTCTAACTTTGCCAATTTGGTATAATCTGATGATTGATACTCACAGACTTGATTTTTATCTTGGTTCGATTTCTTGGTTTCCACAGCCCTGTTTATGCTGTGACAATTTTGGTTACTGACTTGTTTCAATCTACTGTTTTTGTAAAAAAAATTCGAATTTCAAATTTGTGTTCGACTGAGAGTTGCTTGACTTCGTCGCGGCCATTCAAGTATATTTTGATGTTGATGATTTATCTTGGCTATTTGTTTTTTATTTTGGCTTGGTCTCTGACTTGGTCATCCGGTTTTGTAAATTCGACTCCATGAATTTTAGTCCCATTGCGTTGATATTATACTGCAGTAACTTCACTTGATTTGAACTGTGCCTTGTCTAGTTCAATTGATCTGCATTTTATGATTTTTGACTCCACTCTCTGATTTCATGAATTTCTACTACCTTCGGCCTTGACACTGTACGTGTTTACTTCGGTCGTCTTGATTGACTGTTGCATCACTTGCACTGTCCAGTTTTACAGTTGCATATATGTTGAATCTTCTGTGCACTTGGTTTATGATTCACTTGCATGCTCTAACCTAATGGTTATATGCATATTACCTGATCATTCATGTTGAGTCTTTTTTCTTTGTTGTATGAGACTTGTACAATGGGTAGTCTTGAGTCTGTATTTTGATGTACACTTGGTATCTGTCTTGTTTCGAACTCGATTACTTTGTGCCTTGATGCTATTCATTTATATGCTATGCAGTGTCACTGTATAGGTTTTATGAACATTTTGATGTTCAGGTTGCGTGCAAAATTCATTTGTTGCCAACCTGTGGCCTTTGTGCCTTGATGATTTTCATTTTGATTTTCTGACAATTTTAAAAATTGACTTTGGTATAAAAAGAAATTGTCTTTGACTTGTTCCTGACCGTAGGCGCTATGCTTTGGTTCTTTTTTTCATTGGGTTTGAACTTTGATGTGAAACTATTACCTGCAAAAATTGTTCGACATTGGCTTTGCATTTGCTTTGAGAATTGACTTTGGATTACATTCCAGTTTTCACTATTGTTCATGCTTTGGTCATACTATGTTGTTTGAAACTAAACTTGAAATTCACTGTCTGTGGTAGTTTGCACATTCATGTGCTTGCTGTCCCTCATACTTGTATTCAGCTGATCTAGTGTTTGTTAAGTAGTTGCAGTGTCATCTCTATGGTATAACATCACATGTGTACATACATTTATGGATGTATATATGTGTATGTTAGCTTATGTTTTCACCTATCATTTCTTGGTTTGAATTTAATTTGCTACCATGATTTGAAACTGCTGCTACTTTGATCAGTAGACAGTCCTCTGTTATATTGTATGTCTCTGGCGAATTTGCTCGTCTGCATTTGTGGCTTCGACTTATGTCATCTTGAGTTCCCTGTGTACATGTTCATATGGGTTTTCTTTGAGTGCACTACACTATCATTTTGTTGCTCCTTAATATTCTGGTCTCCACTATATACTGCACCATTGTTATATGTATTTTGGGCCTAGTCTTTGATGTTGAGGCTGCTGCACTATTGCTTGTCCCATTATGTAGTAGCTGTTTCACTGGTGCATCCCATCTTTGTTGACATGTGCATTGCCTTCACTGGTCCTGCATGTGGTCTTCTTGTGTTGCAAGTGTTAATGTACCTTTTTGTGTCTGGATTAGTTTCTATCTATCTTGTTTTTGCTGCAGTTTCTTGGATGCAGTTACCCTTGTGTTCATGTGGTGGCTGCAGTTTCTTGTTTGCAGTTTGCACTTGAATTCAAGTGGTGGCTGCAGTTTCATTTTGTATGAAGTTTTTCCCTTGTTGGATTTTATTACACTTAAGTTGAATCCGGTATTTTGGGTTTGACCTTGTGCTTGATTGTGAATTTTCATTGTGCCTTCATGTGCACTTTGTTCACTTGATGGTTACTGGATGGATGTTGTGCTAGAAGTTGCAGTTCCATCTGGTTCATTTTGATTTGAGTGATGCCATTTGTTTCTGGTTCATTGAACTTTTGTGTAATTTCATCACTGTAGTGGCGAGGCAGTGCACGTGAACGTGTACTGCAGCCACACAAAATTGACGTTTGAATTGATATTTCATTTACTTGAATTGTTTTGTATGTTCAATTATATATTTTGAAATTGTATTTTGATTTGATTTTATTTGATCATTTTGTTGTTGTCTAATTATCTATTTGATAATTAGATTATGAGTTTCTATTTATTTATTTAATAATTAGATTTTATTGTTAATTGCCGTTTAGGCAATTCTGTTGTTTTCTAAATTATCCACATTGATAATCCTTTCATTTATCATCGTTGATAATTTGAATTTGCTAATTTGTTGTTTAACACTATTATGTTTTATGTTTACCGTTATCTGATTTGTTATTAAAGGATTGGATAGACAAGATTTATTGTGACTGTCGTCTATTTGTTATTTAATTATTATTGCTTCCGTGCATTAATAACTGAGTTTGAATTAGACTGACCCGTGTATTATTTTCTTTTGAATTTAATACTCGAGTTAGACCGAGTTATTACAGGTTGTAGATATCTTGCTTTGGGTTGCTGCTTTAGCTATGAAGTCACATCATATCTTTTGGAGTAGTCGTTGTCATAGTATAGGATGATATGTATTCATGTATATTATTGTCAATAATGTATCCAGTGTCGACAGTTGTAGTTGTACCATATGTATGGTATCACATGTATTGTAACTAACATCAGTTATTATATATGAGACTTTTTATTATCTGTGTTCTGCATTTAGCTTATCTGTGTTATTATTATATATGTTGTCCTAAACTATTATGAACCATCGTAGTTCGTTTTATACCGGAATTGGATATGTCGATGGGAGTAAATAAACAGAGATGAAAAATAAAGAATATATACCACTCCTATCGAGATAACCAATACTAGTGTAAGGCCTTACTACGGATGGTCGCTCCTATCCAGCCTTATTCTTCGTGAGAACAGACAGTATTTCTTTTAATACTCTTTGTTATTGTGAGCATAGAGGTGGGGTGTCACATATAAGTTAGAGGTTTTAAAATAATGTTTTAGAAAGAAATTATTTTTTAGTGGTTTTAAAATTTTAAAAGTAAATATTTACTAAGTTAATTATATAAGTAAATTATTTTAAAGGTTTAACTGTTATTATGAATTAAAAGATAATTATTTAATATTTATACCTTATAGAATAAATTTTATTTTAAATTTAGTTTTGGGTTAAATTTTACGTGAGAAATTATTATAAAATATAATAACTAGTATTTTAAATAAAGTGTTTTAAGTAGTTTTTATTTTAAGTGTTTTAATGTATACATTTTTAGAAAAAGTGATTTAAATTATTTTAAAATCTATAGTATTAAGGCTTGGTGATTTCCAGTGGAAATAAAACAATTAGGTGGAAATTTATACGGCGAGAGAAAAAGTGATTTGAAAACTATTTTCAAAGGGTTGAAGTGTAGAAAAATATCTTGTGAAGATTTTTCAAGAAAATAATTTAGGAAATTATTAAGGCCTGATGGTTGTTTGTGGATGTTATATGATAGTTAAATAATAGACTATCAATATTGGCCAATGCGATGACCATTTCGAAGAGACCGGGATCGGGATTAATTTCTTGAAAACCACTTCGATCTGATTTAAACGTTTTCGTGAGGATGACAAGAGGTTGGAGTCGAAGATGGGGCAGTGAAGTGCAAGGGCTAATCGCTACTAATCCTGAGGGTGATTCCAAAATGGATGTAGTAGGAGTAGTGTCTTCGGTTCCGTTCGGACCGGAACGGACTTGTATGGATGAATGCTATCAGAACACTGTCAGGGATACGATGAGCATTCTAAGTGAATGTGTGATAAAAAGGTAACGCATAGCATCGAACATCATCAACCGAGAATGGCTAAAACAGGGGAGGTGTAGCTAGGCTAAGTGGCTAGCGGCCAATTAGGGTAAGGTCATCCCTGTCTAGATGTCCCTTCTTATTAGGCTTTGTGGGCGGTTGCTGATCCCAACCGTGGGGTGATCTTATTCTCATTATCCAGTAAGGGGTAGCTCCAGTCTTGTGTTATAGGGGACTAGTTGTGATCCTCAGTACTCTGATCTATACCGGGTACTGTGACGGGCAATACCCCAGTAGTCCTGCCATTGTATGGAATACAATCTCCAATAAGCGCCTGTACGGTTTTGATTGTGTCCAACTATTGCTGAAACATGAGATGCAAGCATTTCAACTAGATTCTATTTTACTTTCTGTAGACACTATTATAATATCAGACAGATTTGATAAAAATGTTTTGGTTATCACAAGGTAAAAACCCGACATGTTTATTTGTGGCATGGTCTTATGGGATACCTTTGATTTTCAATGGATTTTGAAAACAATAATATTCCAATTGGGTGTGTTTTCTCACGCTAGTTTTCCAGACTGACTCGGGTGTTACTTTACTATAATGCTCGAATCAGACCGAGTATTATAGAGTACAGATTCTGAATGGACTGCTATGGAGCTCAAGAGATGAGCTGGATGGCGAGACGTATCGCACGTACTTGATGTATAAATCCGCTGTGCAGTATAAGCTATATAGTCAGCTTTGTGAGGCCAATTTAATATAACTGTCTAGTAGTTGCTATTGATTATGTTGTACTGTGATGATGTAATGTAAAAAACCGATATAGTTCTTTTTTTATAAAGATCAGTAATTTATCTATTATATATTATTCCGCTGTGATTGTGAGATTCTAATGTTGTTTTGTTTTCTCTTCTTCTACATCCTTCTTCTTTCCCTTACGATCTGTTTTCCGGCATTCGATCATTCGGCATTTAATACAGTGGCCGTATTGATGTTGATTTTCAGGCGTCGAAAAATCGGGTTATGACATAATAGTTTATTTCACTATAGACATTATCTATGTAGTGTATTTTACTATGTATGTAGATAGTTTAACGGATTCTTGGAGGATGGGAATCCCAAACATCGTTTAAGTAATTTGTGTTTCAATTGACATTTCAGTTGAGTTGATTTACTGGTATAAGAATGTTAATCCTAACTCGAGTGTTTTGTGCTTTACTTTATGCTTGGGTCAGACTGAGTGTCACAGCATTTGAGATCCACCTTTGGAGCTTGGAGTTTTGCTTGAAGATCTGTCTAATATCTATTCAGCTTTCAGTCATTGCCAGTTATTTATGTTCAGACATGTCTTCTGCTTATGTATTTGAGACTTCTTGTACTTGAAATATTGTCATTTACCTATTTTAATCACATTACACTTGTTAAATTTTATTTATTAAACATACATGTTTAATTACGCATGTTTTATTTATTTTTAAAATGGTTTATAAGCTTTTATAATTAAATTTCTTAATTAATAAATTATTTTCAAAATTTATATAAATAAATTCTTTGAAGAAAATGAAATAAAACAAATCATATATTAATAAAAATCTTATACATATATTTTTAAATCCAAAATAATTTAAGATAATTACCTTTTGATTTCAAATTTAAATCCAAATTAAAATTCAAATTCAATTTAAAATCAACACAAATATATATATTTTTAAACGAACATAAATTCAATTTGAAAAGAAAAATAATAATTCTATTTGAAATCTATTTATATCTATATATATAAACAATCATTATTATTTGTTTTTAAAAGAAAAATTTGTAAATTTTAAGTAATTATATTAGGAGATTATCAAATAAATATTTATCTAGATATAAATATTTATTATCAGAATTATTTGTTCAATCTATAAATCAGTGTTTTCAATGATTCAATCCAAATAATTATCAATTAACAGATATTCCAAAATCCGGGTTATCACATTCCTCCCCCTTTTGAATCTTTTCATCCCCGAAATGGAACGAAGCCAGAATTTATTCAATAACTTAAAACCGGATAAATTATTCTTTGATCAATTTTAAAACACTTTTAAAATCCACATAATATTATAAAAATACTTTTTATAAAAATATTTTTTATAACTCGATGTCTCAACCAGTCCATCCTTGTTCTCATAGAAATTCGGTCATATGTTGATCAGGCGTAGGACTGAAAATCTACATGTACTTAGCAGACCCATTTTCAACACCTAGTGAAAATATTTGGAAACATTTTCGAAAACTTTATGAAAATGTAGAAAACATTTTTGAAAATAGGGAAACATCTTTTGGTGAGAATGCTTTGGAAATCATCACCTCCTCCTTGGTCGTAGTTAACCCGATGGTAACGTTGCCATCCCGGCCAAATCCATAGATAACTGTAGGCACTCCGCGCCCCTCGATTACACCATGGAACCCGCTACAGATCATAGCTACATCTGGGGTTACGTTGCTATCACAGCAAAAACCCATATAACTGTAGGCATCAGCGCCCTTGAATTTCGCTGCCAAAAGAATGAAACTTCTCCACTCCACCATAGATCGCAGGCTACCGATGTTACGTTGCCTTCTTGGCAAAATCAAACGTAGACCGTTGACACTCACCTCCACACAATTTCCGCTATGGTCCACAAAAGATCGCAGCGACATCAAGTTCACTGCCATCATAGCATAACCTAAATGCCACTGTAGGCATCAATGCGCTCGACTTTCGCCACCCAATAATCATCAGGAACAACTTAGAAACCCCCCTTAGGGCTCAAGGCAGTACCAACCCGTGGCAGTCCTGAGAAATTCATTCCATGGGTTGGCCTTTTTCCCCAAAGCCATTATCAATACACTTTTACTATAAACATATAGTATCTTCCAAATCATACACTTTGTATGAATCACATATATATCTTCTCTACACAAAATCGATTATCCCAGAATCGATAATTCTCAAACTAGGCTTTCCAAATCTCCGAAATTGATTTTTCCCAAAAGTCAAAAGCCTTTTAACGTCCATAGGTTCCAAAAACCTTTTCCCAAAATCATTCTCATAAGATCCTTTATATATATAATCTTGAAAATCTTTGGATCACTTCATACTTGTATAAATTCCCTTTTTATACTTCAAATGTTTTTCAAAAACCCTTTTCATCTGGCAATAGATTCAATAAGGGGAGTTTGTCACATATAACAAATATATATAACTTTATTTATGCCTCAAATCAAATATTCAAGTTTGATTTTCTTTTATAAAGTTATTAACCATATCACTTTTCTATAAAATGAGTTCTAATCATAGAAATATCCAATTCCCATTTTATTTCATCATTCATTTTTCAAAATATACCTTTCCATTTCAAAAATCATTTTACAGTTCTTATCCAAAAATTTCGAATATCAATTTCATTCAAACCCATATGATGTACGCTTATCATCCGTATGCAACATCAATCTGATCGCTCACTCTATCACATAGTTTCCCTTGCAAACTATTATCGTCCACCCGACTTCCTAGTGTGGACTCAGATCTAGTTTCTTGATCAGAAACCGTCATTCTCTTTGCATAGTCACAACTATGATAGAGAATTTCAGAATCAATCAAAAACCCATATCCGGGGTTCACCTTCGAAAATCGAGTGAAAAATTCCAACTCGGATCGATATACTTTCCTTAAATTCTATTCTCGAATCTAGTTCAAATCATTATATGAATAGAATAATGTAGTACATTCTATGTATTTATCTTTATTGATCATTAGCTAAATCAATTTTCTTTTCTATTCATCTTCATTTTGATTTCATTCACCTCTACAATTGCTTCCAATTTCTATTTGGGTTAACACTTCAATTCTTATCTCAATTGGTATTCAATTATAAACAATTTGCACTCTGACCAACTTGTATTTAGAAAATAGCTTGAAATTTTTTTTAAACAGATAAGTAGTTGTAAAATAGTTTTTAGTCACAAAATAGCAGAAGAATAGTTAAGTAATTATAAAATAGTTGTAAAATAGTCAAATAGTTGTAAAATAGTTAGATAGTTGCAAATAGTTGTAAAATAGTAATTAGTTTATAAAATAGTTGTAAAATAGTTAAATAGCTCCAAAAGCCGCTGTAAAACAAGTATTAGATAGTTTTGGGTTGAAAAAGAGAAGTTGTATAGTAAATAGCTAGGAAAAATAGATTTAAAAACAGTTTATATAAAAACATTTTATTTGGGAAAGTATTTCAGAACCAAACTGTTCACCTTACCAATCTCCATTTCCAATCAATTTTCAATTTCCACTTCCCTTAAATTGATTCAATTTCGATTCAATTTAAATTAACTTCAATTCCTATCCCAAATTCAAGTCAATTCCCATTTGAATTTAATTTTTTTCAACTTCAATTTCACTTCAAATAAATTCAATTTAAATTTTTCATTTGAATTTTATGCTTATCCATCTTTAATCACAATTACAATTAATTCAAATCAAATTCAGTTTGAACTAATTCAATTCAGGTCTCAACTTAAAACCATCTCGAATTATTTAAATTCCAGTTAAATTTTAAATGTTGATTTAGTTCTTTAAATCAAATTAACCTTTATTTTTAAATTAACAACTTAAAATTTTTAAACCATTTAATTCTGAGTCCAAATTTCAAAATTCCATTTTAAATTACCTTTACTTAACTTTATTTCAAAGTTCAAATGTAGCGATCCTGACTCGACCTTCGAAAATCGACACCGTATATATCACCTATATTCAAATGCCGCAGATTCAAATGTTGAATCTGGTTCGCTATAGCTTATAACACATTATGTACAACAATACAGCGGAAGAAAATGAATAATACATTTGATATACAAAACTTGATACAATATCATATACAACTGAATATCAATATACATCAGGGATAGAAGAAATAGCAGCGGAAAGAAACAACAGCAGAAGATAAAGAAAACTAGGCAACTACCACGGAAAGACAATGTCTTCAATGCCAAACTCCAAAAACTCCATCTCCAATCCAAAGCTAGCTCCAACCACCTTCATCGTGGTAATAAGCAAAGTTGTTAACTCTAGAATGAAGCAAATGTGATCGCCAAGATCCAAAAGCTTCAAAGATATCGAATCTATATCTACTATCTGACTATCTGAAAAACCCAACTCTAGACTGCCCGTGTGGGAAATTGTGGGCACCCAGAGTTTTGGAAGGGAACAATAAACTCCGGGTCAGTCATGGGACTGGTATGAGCAAAAAAAACAGTTTATCTTTAAAACAAACAACAGAAGAATTTAAAACATTGAAATCCACAATGCTTTTTGGAAAATGGAACTACCATAAGGCCTCCCACCGCACACACAATGCAAATGCAGAATTGGAGGAGATTTCTCCTTATGATAGTCAAACACGCTTGATACGCGAAAACCTTTTTGATATTTTTATTAGTGCGAAGTGGAAAACATTTTGAACGTATAATATTAATCTTAGCCAGCATAGACATTTTGTACTATGCCTACTATAGTTACCATTTAAACAGTGGGGCGCCACCATAAGTAAATGGCAGATTATACAACTAAAGCCATACATGGCGCGTATTGTTTCTTTGGATTTTCCAACAAATGGTTAGGCTAAGGAACTTCCTACTTCCACATGGGTACGCCTCTGGAGGGGTGTCCCGAGAAACTACCTGGCTCTCTGCCAACACAAGGTCGGGTTACCTCTGTAACTAGGTAACTACTACTCGAACATGCCATCCCCCGGTCGTTTGCGACCTTTATCCGAGCGCTCGACACCAACAACCACAAAGAAATCACAAAGTAATAGATTTGCAGTGACCACATGAGTTAAGTACCTGGCTCCATACCATGATACCTCCCTTTTCGAAAAAGAAATGACAAACCCTAAAGGGCGCGACCCTCATAACGTTGCCGCATCATTCCTGTTTCGACCATTTCCGAGGTGTGAGGTCCTGATGCAGTCTCATCCACAAAGCTACGCTTTACACAAAAGCCATGCTTTGATCAACAGATGATCACATAGCAGCACTCAGCATGCCACACTACCAAATTGGGACTATATCACGGATAACCATCGGCTACATAACCTCTGAGCTCGTACGTCTCAAAGAAGGGTGTTAAGCTAATATAATAAATTCTCGGGCACCAAATAGAAATGTATTTGATAGAGATTAGTTTTATATCTCAAAATTTAATTTCAGACATACAACCATACAAGTCTGTTCCGGGTTCGAACGAAACCGAAGGCACTTCGTCCAATAAAGGAAGAAGCCCTCGCAATCCGTGCATCCACAATCTCGATCGGACTCCCCATCACATATAGAGAACTCTATACCGGAGCAACTCAGTGCAGAGTCATTCGACAATTTATCCTATCGTTCTTGAAGACACCCGGTCTTCACCGCCTGTCTTCAAATGCTATCTATAACATCGTATCACTGTTCGGAATGGGTTATATGACACAAAGTCCTCTCCCGGCTAAACCGAATAGTGAGCGTAATATTTAAAAACTTATGGATATGGGATTTATTTAAGTCACAACTTTTAAAACCCAAAACCTTTCTTCAAATGGTTTAAACAAATTGCCATTTCAAATCTTGAAACAAAAAGATTCATTTCACAAAGTTCACCTAGTTTCACAAAGATCCATTCATAGATTTTCAAAACAATTTACATTTCAATTAGGATTAACTCATCCAATCTTTAAATCAAAGATTTAACTTATGGCTTTCAAACCCGTTTCCAAAGATTTATTCATAACTTAGAAAACCATTTTCATTTCAAAACTTGAAATCCCTTTAACACAAATTGGAAATTCATTTCTTATATGAAAGCTTTTATTATTTGAAAACAAATAGTTTTCATTTTGGAAAAATTCGATTTCATTTATACAAGTTAAAATCTTTGGGTTAAATTCAAATTCCCAAAAAACACTTTAAAAATGGTTTAAAACCTATATAAACTTGTATAACCTTTTTAAATGATAAACAGAATTCAATTTCAAATTTTGGAAATCAAATTTAAATCAAATTTCAAAACAAAATCAAGTTATTCAAAAATAACTTTTATCTTTGAAATTCCTTTTCAAAATTTTTTCACTTTAAACCCAATCCATTTCCAAAACCATTTGGATTCAAGATTCAATTTTAAAACCATTTCAAAAAATCTGCAAGTTAACCAATTTCCTCGTGCAACCCATATTTGTGTGTGTATAAGTGTGGTCCAGAAGTTTTACATAATAAAAGTGCAACATCACCAATTAGCATAGATTCAAATACAGTAATATATTTGATAAGTGGTATAAACTATAACGCTTATCATTATTCACAGATCACAGATAAATAACATAGGTACATCGTAAGTAAATATATTACATTCATTACAGATAATAACTTACATTTCACAGCTTAATCATATCACAGAACATCATATATCAGGTATATCACACAATTTAAAGCATCCAATTCAATCCAAACATTCATAAGTAAGATCAGTTAATTGTTTGATTAATTCAAATTAGATTAATTACTTATGAATTACTAAACCTGGTTAATTAAAATTAATAAATTACAAATCATTTCGATTAATTATTCTTTAATCATTTATTGATTAACCATTAATAATAAATTAATTAACCTTTAATTATAATTCATCAACCTTAATTATTAAATAATTAACCTTTAGTTATTTAATTCACCATTTAATTAATTATCTTTAATTAATTAATTACCATTAAATTAATTATCCTTAATTAGTTACAACAGGTGGCTATCCCTAATCTTAAATCAATGATAATCACTTGACTAATCCACCCTTAATCATTAATTAATTACTTTTAATTAAATAATTACCTTTAAGCAATTAATTACCTTTAACTGCTTTTATTAATTTAATTTTCATTAATTTAATTTTCATTAATTAATTACACTAATTAATTAATCCTTAATTATAAATTAATTAACCGTATAATAATAATTAACTATCTTTAATTAATTACAATAATTAATTAGTTAATCCTTATTTAATAATCATCCCTTAATCACTTGAATTAATTAATTAACCTTTAATTAATTATTCTCAGATTAATTACCTTAATTAATTAATCTCATTAATTAATTATTCTTTAAATTAATTAACCTTTAAACACTTGATTAGTAAATCTTTAAATCATTAATTATTCATCCTTAATTACTTTCATTAAGTATTTAGTTTTAAGTAATTATTCATTAATTACTTGATTAATTAAAATTGAAGTATTAATTAATTTTATCTTGATTATTTTCATTAAGAAATTAATTTTAAGTAATTAATTTCCTCTAACAAAAAATTTAACTTAGACTTTAAAAGTTAATTTAACAATTAAAACATTCGTAACATTAATTTACTTCTTTAATATTATTAATTTTTTCTAAAATAAACTTTTTAAAATAAAAGTTATATAGATTAAATAATCAAAAATCAATTTAAATTGAAATAACTTTAAAAAAACATTTAACAAATTTAAACTTGTATAACTTCTAACATTCACAAAAAGTTTTGTTTTAGCAAAATTGTTTCAAAAATTTTGACTCGCATTTAGAGTTAAAAACTACTTTCTTCTTAATTTCGTTGACCCGAGAATTTTCAAAATCTTCCCAAGCCTTACTTCGGGTTTCCCTCGCGTTACTGCTGCTTCGAGAAAATCATGTTCGTCTTCGAGCTATAACCCGAGTTTCCACCCTTCTTCCCAAACACCTCAAATCGCTAATACAACCAGATGCACGTATACGTGCACAAGCACGTTGACCACCTCCGATTGACGTCGAGGCCACCTGAATATCACCCATGATCATCAAAGTCGAATCGAACAACCCAAAACACGAAATCGCTGTTGAATCAAAATCGATCCCATTTTCGAACTTGCTAGAACCATACTCGTCTGTACAACCTTCCACCTCGTCGCTATACGCCACCAGAACCCATGCCATTTTGGCCGAAGGTACTTCGATCCACCACGAACTCAACCCCCCAGGTACGATCGCTTGAATCGCGCTGTAGATGACGAAATTGCCTCGCGACTACCACTTACCAAACGTAGGGCTTAAACCCTAATGCAATCCAAATCTCCAAACACAATGGATTTAAAAATTATCTTGCATTTTTCCTATAACCCATGATCACTCTAGCACCCATTGACGCGATTCCGAAGTTCGACAATTGATTGCTCACCCAAAATTCGAAAAAATCCACTTTTCATTCAACATAGAAATTCACGATCATCTCTTAGTTAAAAATTGCAAGATATCCACCAAAAATCATCATTTTATAATGCTAATCTAATTATGAATTCACATTTCAAAGATTAAAATTTCGATTTTCCTGATAAAAACGTTTTTACTGTGAAATTCTACTTTCAAAAAATTTATATAATATTTTTGACTTGGAATTATTTTTAAAATTAAGTTCACATTCATACCTTTATTTCATCTTCAACGATCTTACTTTAATAATGATCGTAGGAGGAGAAGTTTAATTTTTTTTCTTATTTTGAAGACAGGTTTTGAAACCTGAAATCAATAGAGGCAAAATCTTACCTTCAAAGCAGACATGCATCCTCACCCATGTACCCCAATATATTCATAGAAACATGTTTTGGGACGACCCAAAATTTTCAACATTTGAATTAAAATATTTAATTGATTTTAGATATTGGAAGTAGTTTTCAAACTTGAATTTAAATTTTAACTATAAATTTGGCAATTTAATTGTTAAATTTAATTTTAGGTTAAAAAATTTTAATCTTCAGTTTTAAGCTGTTTAAAAATATTTTCATGGCTTCGGAAATTTATATTGATGATACTGGAGATAGAAGAATTTTTAAAATTGAATTTGAAAGCGATTTTTTCGGTTTTGAAATTATATTGTTTAAATCGATATTTAAAAAATAGCTTTCCGAGGCACAGTCTTGGAATTCGACGAAACCAGATCCATTGGATCCATAATATTGTATTATTAATGGATTTCAATTTTTGTAATGTTTGGAGCGATCGTTTGGCCATACGATAAGCAAACGCGTTGAAAATTAGATCGAAATTTAATTTAATAACTGAGTTCAAAAAGCTATCTTCTCCATACGATCGAATTTGGACTCGTAACCTTTTCCATTGCGTTCAGAATAGGGGTATAACCTTATAAACGCCTGGCGGCATGCCTCGATTGGATGCCGAGATTGTAAGTTGCGAAATTTAAGACGATTTAAATTTGAACTGGAATCTGAATTTAGGTTGAATATAAATATTCACATTTACAAGGCTAATTGCACATTTCTTTGTTCTTCAACCACTTGGCAATTGTCTTCAACACGCGTCTCCTCTGCTTTGAAACCAATCGGTCGAGCGTTGATAAAAAAAGAGAAATGAAAAATCATAGCTTCCGTTTTATTCTTCTCTCTGACTTTAAACCAAAAACGAATATGAATTCTTTCGTAACTAAAAAAAATTGCCGAAAAAAATTTCTTCCTCCCTCCTCTCTAGTTCAAATGAAATCTCGAATTCCCAAACACATTGGTATTCCTCTCAAGCTTCAATCTGGCACATAGTCGAAGCCGAGCTTCTCGACCAATTAAAATTTTAAAACACGAAGTTCGATTCTCCATTGTCGGACATCGAATTCAAACTCCAAGTTTGTTCGTTCTCCTAATTCGAGCTCGAAGTCCCGAAGGAAGGGGGAACACGAAGTTGCGATCTTCTTTGGGAAGGGCGAAGCCAAGTAGGCACGTGCGACCAGGTGAAAGTAAGAAAGCGGCGGCGACAAGGGGCTCGAGTTCGAGCATCAGTGGGGTCGAAGGCGATCGATTGAAAGCCTGGGGGAGCATCGCGAGCGTGGCGGCACGACAGTGGGGTCGCGAATCGGGGCCGTGAGTATGGGTTCGTCTCCGTACAGTAAGGTATAATTTATTTTATTAAATTTTAAGCATTATTTTATGATTATAGTAAAGTTAACTACCGTTTAATATGAAGAAAATAAATTGTTTACAAAAAAAGAAAAAAATTTGTGTTACCATTTTAAAATTTCAAAAGTGAAAATATATATAATTGGAAACAGTTAAATTTTTTTCAGAAATATATATACAGGAAGCTAAAATATTTACAGTAAAGATTAAACCTGTCTAGTCTAATTATATATATATGTGAATAAGCTTTTGGAAAACAAAAGTGAAAGAAAAATTAGTTTAAATTTATTAGTTGGATTAGAATTAAAAAAAATGGCGATTGGATTATTCGATTTATGTCGAATATTAATAAATTGTATAATTATTTATACAAGGTCTAGAAATCGTGACAACAAGCTGGAACGGAAATGAATTTGCATGCATAGGCAAAGGTAAGATCTTCTCACTCACTCAAGTTTTTTTGATTTAATTTTAAATTGTTGAATTTAAATTTTATTGACTGTGTGCATGGATGATTAATTTATTATCACTTATATTAGTTTAGACCCTATGCGTCGCATAATAGCGAATGATATTACATAAAACCCATATACCACGATATTCCACCTCGAAGTGGAATTGGTATTATATATGTATTTGGAGTTGTTGATTTCCCGCATTATATAATGGATGAGACCCTATGCATCGCATAATAGTGGATGATATTTTGTAAATCCCATATACCACGATATTCCACCTCGAAGTGGAATGGGTATTTAATTGTTGTGCTAACATCTGTGGATGCAGGGAAACGGGTTGGAGGGATCCAACTGGATTCCTCAAATATTTGAATTTGTTTCAATGTTGTGTGTGATTATTTATAATCTATGGATGATTATATTTGTGATTGAAATTGTTGAAGTCTATGATCTAGCCGAATATATTTTTGGTATTGTAGGATACCAGAAATATGAAATTGAATTTTTGAATTTAAAGTAGAAGCTTTAAGCAAATTCATTTAATGAATTGGGTGAATTTAAAATAGGGAATTTAAATAGATAAATTTTTGTTTTTGAAAACTTATGAATAAATTCCAAAATATAGGAAAAGATTTTAATAAATGGGTTTTGAATAATATTATTTAATAGTCGAAAATTTTGTTTAAAATTCGGATTTTTAAATGAATAGGAAGAGATAAAGGAATTTAATTTAAAAGAAATTTATTTTAAAAGGAAATAAATTTAGAAATAAAATTTGGAAATTGATTTTGGTGATTGAAAATGAATTTAGGAAATCGACTTGAAATTGATTTGGCTGTTTGAAAATAAATTTGGGAAATCAATATGGAATTTGATTTGGTGTTTTGAAAATGAATTTGGGAAATAAATTTGAAAATTGATTTGGTGTTTGAAAATAAAATTGGAAATCAATTGAAATTTGATTTGGTTTGAGAGTGAATATTTGGAAGTCGATTTGAAAAATGTATGTCAATGTATATTTGGAAATTTGAATTCACAATGGAATTTATAAAGGAAAGGGAAATTTGTTTTAAAAATAAATATTGGTTTATTTTTAAAAGTGAGGAATTTACGAATTTGGAATGTAAATTGAAATAAATCAAGATGGATTTATTAATTGGTTAAAATGGACCATTTTGAAATGAAAGTGTATTTCCTCTGGAAAGCCGAGTATATTCTCAAAGTAGCTTTTAAAGTATAAATTAAAAGTTCTAAAGATGGTTTTAAAAAGAATATTTTGGAGAAATTATTTTCTTAAGTTATTTTGAAAATCTTTCGAGTAAAGATTTATTCGATTAATTATAGAAGTGATTATTTAAAGATTTAATTGATAATTGTTTTAGGAAATGGTTATTTGAATACTTGTGCTCTATCTACTAATTTCATTTTAAAAATTAGTTTGGACTTAAAGTTATACGTGATATTAGTATAATGTTTTCATAACTAATATTTAAGTAAGTGTTTAAAAATAGTTTTATTTTAAATGTTTTCCAAGTGCATTTGGATAAGTGATTTAAATTATTTTAAAGTATTCAGACTTGGCAGATTTTTAGTGGAAATAAATAATATTGGGAATTTTATTCCGCGAGTGAAAAATGTTTTGATGATTGTTGTGAATGTTGTTGATAGTTAAATAACCGACTATCAATGTTGGCCTTTGAAATGGCACTTGAATTTGTTTTCAAAACAAGCGCTCGTTATTCGGTTAAGCCGGGAGAGGACTTTATGTAATAAAACTCATTCTGAATAATGATACGACCAAATGGGATTGCATTTGAAGATGGTGTTGAAGACCGAGTATTTTTCGAAAGCAAAGGATTACCTGTCGAATGTCTCTGCACCGAGTTGCTCCTGTATATAGATTTTTATCACCCTTTGTGACGGGGAGTACGGACGTGATTATTGAATATCCGGATGTGCAAGGGTTCTTTGGAAATGCCTTTGGTTCCGTTCGATCCCATAACAGACTTGTATGGATGTGTGTCTGGCGTTACAAATTGAGATGTAAAGCTGGTTTCTAACAAATACATTTCTGTTGGTGGCGGAGAATTTATTCTCTTAGCTTAACATCCTTCTCTGAGACGTACGAGCTCAGAGGTTATGTAGTTGATGGTTACTAGTGATACATTCACAATTTGGTAATGTGGTATACAAAGTGCTGCTGATCATTTATTAATCAAAGCATGGCTTTTTTGAAAAGCGTAGCTTTGTGGATAAGAATTTGTCGAGCCTCACAACCCGAAAATGGTTGAAACAGGAATGTTACGACAAGGTTTTTAGGGGTCACGCCCCTAGGGTATGTCCATTTCCTTCTTAATAAGAGGTGACATCAAGGTATGGAGCCCAGATATTTTACCTATGTTGATGATGTAAATTTATTATACTTTGTGGTTGTTGCTTTGTGGTTGAGGATCCTCGGATAAAGGTCGGTAACGACCGAGGATGGCATACTTGTGTGGTAGTTACCTATGTTATAGCTTGGTTAAAGCATGAAGTAGCGTCGGCCTTGTTAGTAGAGATTCGGTTAGGTTCTCGGGGAGTCCTTCCAGAGGCGTACCCATTTCGATGTAGGAAGTTCCTTTGCCTGACCATTTGTTGGAAATCCAAAGAAACAATACGCGCCCTGTATGGTTTTTAGTTGTATAATCTGTCATGGAATGTGGCGGTAACCTGCTGTTGAACATGGTAGCTATACTAGGCATATGACGAAATGTGGTATGTTGGCTAAGATTAATATTATACTTTCGAAATGTTTTATGCACTATGCACTAATATTAATATCAAATGGTTTTCGCGTATCAAGCATTTTTGGCTGTCATAAGGAGAAATCGCCTTCAAGTGTGCGCTTGCATTGTGTGTGGCGGGAGGCCTTATGGCAGTTTCATTTTCCAAAAGCATAGCGGATTTCTTTTTATTTTCTTTGTGAGAATAACTGTTTTTAAGATCTCAAACTAATCTCATGACTGACCTGGAGTTTATTGTTCCCTTTCTAAAATCTGGGTGCCCACCAATTTCCACATGGGTAGCCTAGAGTCAGGTTATCAGTTATTCTTGAGCGAAGTCAGAAAAGAGATGCTGTGCAGATCAGGAGAAAGCTGGATGACGAGGCATATCACTAGTAAATGTAATATTTCCTTTCCGTTGTTGTGTTGTTGTACACTCTAATGATGTATGTAGAAACTGTTGTACAGATTTTATTTAAAGATATTCATTTATCTATTATATTTGTTCCGCTGGGAAATACGAGATTCTGTTGTTGTTTCTGCTCTTCTTCTATCTTCTTCTTCTTAAACCCTAACGGTTCGGTTTTTCAGCATTCAACTGTGCGGCATTGGATACAGTGGACGTATCTATGTCTACTTTCGAAAGTCGAAAAAAATGGGTCGTTACAACGTGGTATCAGAGCTTTGGTTAAGCGACAACCATGGCTCTACTGGGTGTTACTCATTAGAGATAGAGTCAGTAGTACTCTAGAATGAGTCTGAGTGTAATAATAGATATGAGCACGTATCTGTTAGTGAATATAAATTGTTTTATATTGTGTTGACTTATCGGTTGATTGTTTATAGATTCTGGTCGGTGCAGTTTGGCCAACTGTATGGATAGGGGTTTCTAAACTCTTAAATGAGATAAACCGACATGATATTGTTTTAAAATCTGGTGAATGAAATAATTTTACCTAAACTATTTTTGTAAATGAAAGAAATAATTTTCCATTAATTATTATAGTATATGGTTGCTTGGATGTTAGGAAGTGATTATACTAAATTATTATCATTGATTATTGAATAGTAAATTGAAATCGTAACAAAAAAGATAAGAAATAAATTCCTATGCAAATAGGATTTGTAAATATAAATTGTAAATGTGATTTATAATTTGAAATAGAATTCCAGAGAAATATTTGGAAATGTTTGTTTGAAAAGATTCTAAATTTGGGAAATTTGGAAAAGTTTATATTCCCTTGAGTTTGAAAATTGTTTTCAAAGGTTTGGAAAGATAATGGTGAAATTAATTGGGAAATAAATTTTGAATTAAATTTGAAATTTGATGGAGTTTGGAATTTAAAAATATTTGATAAATGTTTTAGAGGGATAAAAGCTCTAAACACTTTTCGATCGCTGGAAAATAATTCCGATGGTGATCGCGACATCATCAATGTTCATTTTCGGGTTCTCAAGAGAGGAATTGCTGCCGAATTGTTTTAAATGGAAATTGTTTGCAAATTAGGTTCCGTTTTGGGAATTAAAAAAGATAATTTGAATTGATTTAGGAAATGATTTGAAATGTTGGAAAGAATCAAGAATTGAATTTGATTTATGATAAACAAAGCGAAGTATTGAAATGAAATTAGTAAGTTAAATTAATTGAAGCTGTAAAATTAGTTCGAAGCGAACGAAAGATAATAAAGGTGAAATAAAGAAATGGTTTGAGATAAAATGAATTGGAATTTGTAATGAATTAGTAAATAAAACATATTCAAAATAGTGATATGAATCAGTTGTGAATGAAAGATAGTTGATAAAAATTTAATATTTAGATGTTAAATTGAATCCAAACAGAATTGAAAGTGTAAATCGAATTCAAATGAAATTGAAAATATAAAGTTGAATGATTATGAATATATAACTTCAATAATGAAGTAAAAATGGTATAAGAAGTAAGTATTCAAACTTTTGTAATGGAATATGAAAAATGATATATGAATGTTGTAATTGAATATTATGGTTAGTAGAATATACAGGTATGTTACAGGAAAAAGAAAAATTGGAATTGGGATTTTGAAGATCAAATTGAATTGCTCGAAAAGGTATGTATTTAAATTTCTACATGAAATTTGGTGATTTTCTTGTCTAGCCGCTTGGCTTTTCATTTTCTTTTTGAAATCGTGGGGTCGTGGTGTCATTTTTGTAGTCGTACCAAGCCAGCTGCGCAAAGGAGACGCTGGCGAAATTTGTCGGAAATTTAGGGAATTAGAAAAATTTTGAGAAATTTTTGAAAATTTAAATTTGAATTATTGAGAAAACAATGTTGTTTGAAAACTATAGAAGATTTTGGAAAGTTAGTTGAAATGATAATCTTTAATGAAAAGATTTGTTCGTAAATTGATAAAACTATTTGGTTTTGGAAAGATAGGGAATTGGTTAAGGATCATTCTTCTTAGCTAATAATTTCGGGACGAAATTCTTCTAAGGAGGGAAGGATGTGACGACCCAAAATTTTCAACATTTGAAATTAAAATATTTAATTGATTGTAGATGTTGGAAGTTGTTTTTAAACTTGAATTTCAATTTTAACTATAAATTTGGCAATTTAATTGTTTAATTTAATTTTTAGGTAAAAATTTGAATCTTCAGTTTTAAGCTGTTTAAAAATATTTTCAAGGCTTCGGAAATTTATATTGATAATGCTGGAGATAGTAGAATTTTTAAAATTGAATTTGAAAGCAATTTGTTCGGTCTTGAAATTATATTGTTTAAATCGATATTTAAAAATAGCTCTCGGAGGCACAGTCTCGAAATTCGACGAAACTAGTTCCATTGGATCCGTAATATTGTATTATTAGTAGATTTCAATTTTCGTAGTGTTTGGAGTGATCGTTTGGCCATACGATAAGAAAACGCACTGAAAATTAGATCGAAATTTAATCTAATAACTGAGTTCGAAAAGCTATTTCTCCATACGACCGAATTTGGACTCGTAATCTTTTCCATTACGTTTAGAATAGGGGTATAACCTTATAAACGTCTGGCGGCACGCCTCGATAGGAGGTCGAGATTGTAAGTTGCGAAATTTGAGACGATTTAAATTTGAACTTAAATTTGAATTTAGATTGAATATAAATATTCACATTTACAAGGCTAATGGCACATTTCTTTGTTCTTCAACCACTTGTCAATTGTCTTCAACACACGTCTCCTCTGATTTGAAACCAATCGGTCGAGCATTGATAGAAAAAAAGAGAAATGAAAAATCGTAGTTTCCCTCTTATTCTTCTCCCTGACTTTAAACCAAAAACGAATCCGAATTCTTTTGTAACTAAAAAATGGCCGAAAGAAAAATTTGTTTCTCCTACCCCTCCAGTTCAAATGAAATCCCAAATTCCCAAACCCGTTGGTAAATCCATTTCCTCTGCAAGCTTCAATCTGGCATATAATCGAAGCGAAGCTGCTCGACCATTTAAAATTCTAAAACACGAAGTTCGATTCTCCATTGCCGGACATCGAATTCGAACTCCAAGTTCGTTCGTTCCCCTAATTCGAGCTCAAATTCACGAAGGAAGGGGGAACATGAAGTTTCGACCTTCTTTGGGGAGGGCGAAGCCAAGTAGGCGCGTGCGAGTAGATGAAAGTCAGAAGGCGGCGACGACAAGGGGCTCGAGTTCGAGCATCAGTAGGGTCGAGGGCGATCGATTGAAAGCCTGGGGGAGCATCGTGAGCACGGTGGCGCGACAGTAGGGTCGCGAATCGGGGCCGTGAGTATGGGTTCATTTTCGTACAGTAATGTATAATTTATTTTATTAAATTTTAAGCAATTTTTTATGATTACAGTAAAGTTAATTATTGTTTAATATGAAGAAAATAAAATCAGTAAAAGAAAAAAAAATTTGTTACCATTTTAAAATTTCGAAAGTGAAAATATATATAATTGGAAGTAGTTAAATTTTTTCCAGAAATATATATACAGGAAGCTGAAATATTTATAGTAAAGTTTAAACCTGTCTAGTCTAATTCTATATATATGTGAATAATCTTTTGGAAAATAAAGGGAATAAAAAATTAGTTTAAATTTATTAGTTGAATTAGAATTAAAAAAATGGCAATTGGATTATTCAATTTATTTCGAATATTGATAAATTGTATAATTATCTATACAAGGTCTAGAAATCGTGACAACAAGCTGGAACGGAAATGAATTTGCATGCATAGGCAAAGGTGAGATGTTCTCACTCACTCAAGTTTTTCTTACTTAATTTTAAATAGTTAAATTTAAATTTGATTGACTATGTGCTTGGATGATTAATTTATTATCAGTTATATTAGTTTGGACCCTATGCACCGCATAATAGCAGATGATATTATATTAAACACATATACCATGATATTCCACCTCGAAGTGGAATTGATATTATATATGTATTTGGAGTTGTTGATTTCCTGCATTATATAGCGGATGAGACCCTATGCGCCGCATAATAGCGGATGATATTTTATAAATTCCATATACCGTGATATTCCACCTCGAAGTGGAATGGGTATTTAATTATTGTGCTAACATCTATGGATGCGGGGAAACATGTTGGAGGGATCCAACTAGATTCCTCAAATATTTGAATTTGTTTCAATGTTGTGTGTGATTATTTATAATCTGTGTATGATTATATTTGTGATTGAAATTGTTGAAGGCTATGATTTAGCCGAATATATTTTTTGTATCGTAGGATACAAGAAATATGAAATTGAGTTTTTGAATTTAAAATAGAAGCTTTAAGCAAATTCATTTAAAGAATTGGGTGAATTTAAAAGAGGAAATTTGAATAGATAAAGTTTTATTTTTGAAAACTTATTGAATAAATTCCAAAATATGGGAAAAGATTTTAATAAATGGGTTTTGAATAATATTGTTTAATAGTTGAAAATTTTGTTAAAATTCGAATTTTTAAATAATTGGAAGAGATAAAGGAATTTAATTTAAAAGAAATTTATTTTAAAAGGAAATAAATTTAGAAATCAAATTTGGAAATTGATTTTGGTGATTGAAAATGAATTTGGGAAATCGACTTGAAATTGATTTGGGTGTTTGAAAATAAATTTGGGAAATTAATATGGAATTTGATTTGGTGTTTTGAAAATGAATTTGGGAAATCGATTTGAAAATTGATTTGGTGTTTGAATATAAATTTGGAAATCAATTGAAATTTGATTTGGTTTGAAAGTGAATATTTGGAAATCGATATGAAAAACGTATATCAACGGATATTTGGAAATTTGAATTCATAATGGAATTTATAAAGGAAAGGGAAATTTGTTTTAAAAATAATATGGTTTATTTTAAAAGTGAGGAATTTACGAATTTGGAATGTAAGTTGAAATAAATCAAGAAGGATTTATTAACTTGTTTAAATGGACCATTTTGAAATGAAAGTTTATTTCCTTTGGAAAGCCGAGTAAATTTTCAAAGTAGCTTTTAAAGTATAAATTAAAAGTTGTGATGCCCCACCTCTATACCCACTTTAGCCAAGGATACTACGGGGTAATGCCGTCAACTAGCGTGGAGAATAAGGCTGTTGAGGAGCGACCATCCGTTTAATTGCTTTGTGCGAGCACCGATATGTCAGATAGTACAACATGCATTTTATTTCAAGAGGAAATCTGACATACCGATACAAATTCAAAGCTACTACAAAGTGGCTATATATATTCTTCGAAAACAAATATAGAAATAAACATAACACAAATCAGTCACATACATCCATATCACTTAGACGGAAATAGATATGAATATAACACTTAAAAGTGTGTATCAGAGTAGTGGTCAAACAAGATCCACAATATCACAAAATAATAGTTACAAGTGCTAGACAAAAGAATATGTATACGTCAAGGAGTCTATATCTCAAATGTATACAACAAAATAAACTACTAATCAAGTAGTTAGCCAAAAGTCAGGATAATAATCCCAGATGAGGAGTCAAGAAGAAGCACCTACAACATCTCGGTCTGACCCGAGTATTATTTAATAAGAAAATAATAAACGGATCAGTCTAGCTATAAATATCGGATGTAATGACATAGAATAAGAGATATGACATAAACATATAAAAACCATAATACCATACTACGATAAGTATGTAATCGAAAATTAACAAGAGATTAATCAATATCACAAGAATCTTCTCAAAGATAAAAAGAAAGTCATACTCCTTATTTCATTTACCAAACCATAAATATTGACAATTATATCAATGTCAATCACAAAAGTTAATGACACACAAATTCACCAATGCACAAATATCGATAGAACATATCAATAAAACTACAAAAATTGGTGAGACACAAATTCTAGAAATCGTCAATAGAAATCCAGAAATCACAAAAAGGGGGAGGCCTATCACAAAACGGGAGCATGAAAACTCACCAACACGTGTATCACCAAATGGAACGCTATTCCATGGTTGCTAACCATTAATTTTGAGCCGAAGCTCCACAAAACGGCCCGAAGACCATGGGTCGCTACCCTACCAAATTGAGCCGAAGCTCCACATAAACGGGGTTTAGTCTCCCTCGTAGACAAAGAGACATCGCACATTGCTAGTCTAAATCACAAAAATGATCATCATCGATCGTCAAGAAGTGTCAATTACACTAAGCTAGTAAATATATGAGCTTAGCTTCATGTCCCATAACCACTAGCTTAACTTAAATATTTACGAACAAATTGTAGATCTCCACTTGAAAATTGTCACAAGAGATTCAATCGAACAAGTCCAAGAATTAACCAACGAAGTAAACGCAAGCGTTTCATACCACTTTTTTTACTAAGTCGTTTAATTAGATTTCTCATACGAGTGAGATAATGATTTGTATATCCTAGTAGATTGGAAAACGGTTTTATAAACAAGCTTGATATTGAAAATAGAGTTGAAATCATTTTGATAAAAGAGTTTTGATATTTACTACTAGTATTGAAACCTTTATATTTTTAAAGTGACAAAGCACAAAAATGATTGTAGAAACAATCAATCACTAAAATTCACATTCGAAGACGTGAATTAATTCCTAAGAAATCGATATCAAATCCATCAAAATGGATATTTCCAAAAATTCCATATTAGAAGTCATCAAAGTCGAATAATTGATAGCATCAACTAGGAATCAAAACGAATCGATAAAAATTGGAATCACAAACAAAATAGGCAAAAATAGGAAAAACAAGGAAATAGGAGCAGGTTGGTCGACTGAACTCTCTGAGTCGGTCGACCGAAAATAGCCGAGAAAGATTTCGGGCTCCAAGTCGGTCGACCGACCCAGAGAGTTCGGTCGACCGAACCCCAATTCCTGCATTTTCTACCCTATTAATTGAAGTGCAAACTCTCACAACTCGCAACCGGTCAGCACGGACGCTAGGGCATTACGTCCATCGGCTACCCAGTCCTATTGGCTCCTCGATCCATCACCAAAAACATGTTCAAACATCAAAGTTAGGATTTTAAAGATTTGAACCAAAACACTAAAAATTGGGATGTTCACCAATTCAATCCAAACCAAAAGCAAGTGCACGTGAATAAGTGTTAGAAATTCATACCCAACAATCAAAGATAGTTATAGACAAAGATGTGAGATAAAAATCTCACCTTTTCACAAAATCAATGAAGGAGAAGCTTGAAAGCAAAGGAATAATCAACCAAACTTCAACACAACCCAAATGAGCTTGAACCTAAGCTCAAAAGAAGAATATTCCCAAAGTTAGGTTTAGGAATTTCTGAAAATTGAAAGGAGAATGAGTTGGAGAAGAAGAAGATGATGCTTACCAATAGCATCTCTTTGGATTTGGAGTTAGATGTTGGATTTGCTAATGGAACTAAGGTTTTGAAATTTTAATTTCCCATTCCACACTCCATTTTCATTAAAGCTTGAATGTTTGGAATTAGAAATGAAGTAATGAAGGGGAGAGGATTGGGACTGAGCTAATAAGTGGGGTAAATGGGCTCAACCCAAACCAAAGCCCTAAGTGAAAAAGTGGCAAAATTCCACTAACTCCAAACATATCAAAGTTTATACTCAAAAGATCGCAAACAGCGTTTTGAACTCGATGGAAGTGGTCTCGAGTCCTAATTCGACCGTATGCAAAAAGTAACTTTTCGGACTATAATCCGACTAATGATAAAATATTTAAATAAAATATTTAAATACTCAATCGTAAAATGTGCGGGTTGTTACAAAAGTTCTAAAGATGGTTTTAAAAAGAATATTTTGGAGAAATTATTTTCTTAAGTTATTTTGAAAATCTTTAGAGTAAAGATTTATTTAATTAATTATAGAAGTGATTATTTAAAGATTTAATTGATAATTGTTTTAGGAAATGGTTATTTGAATACTTGTACTCTATCTACTAATTTTATTTTTAAAATTAGTTTGGACTTAAAGTTATATGTGATATTTGTACATTGTTTTCATAACTAATATTTAAGAAAGTGTTTAAAAATAGTTTTATTTTAAATGTTCTCCAAGTGTATATGCATAAGCGATTTAAATTATTTTAAAGTATTCAGACTTTGCGGATTTTCAATGGAAATAAATAATATCGGGAATTTTATTCCGCGAGTGAAAAATGTTTTGAAATTCGTTTTCAAAAGGATTGAAGTGTGAAAATATATCTTGTGGAGATATTTAGAAAAAAAATAATTTGGAAAAATTATTTGAATTTGATGATTGTTCTGAATGTTGTTGATAGTTAAATAACCGACTATCAATGTTTGCCTTTGAAATGGCACTTGAATTTGTTTTCAAAACAAGTGCTCGTTATTCGGTTAAACTGGGATAGGACTTTATGTCATAAAATCCATTCCGAATAATGATACGATGAAATGGGATTGCATTTGAAGATGGTGTTGAAGACCTGGTATTTTTCGAAAGCAAAAGGATTACCTGTCGAATGTCTCTGCACCGAGTTGCTCCGGTACAGAAATTTTTATCACCCTTTGTGATGGAGAATCCGGACGTGATTAGTGAATATCCAGATGTGCAAGGGCTTCTTTGAAAGTGCCTTTGGTTTCGTACGATCCCGGAATGGACTTGTATTAATGTGTGTCTAACGTTACAAATTGAGATGTAAAGCTGGTTTCTATCAAATACATTTCTATTGGTAGCGGAGAATTCATTCTCTTAGCTTAGCACCCTTCTCTGAGACGTACGAGCTATAAGGTTATGTAGTTGATGATTACTAGTGATACATTCCCAATTTGGTAATGTGGCACACGAAGTGCTGCTGATCATTTGTTGATCGAAGCATGGCTTTTGTGAAAAGCGTAGCTTTGTGGACGAGACTTCGTCGAGCCTCACAACCCAGAAATGGTCGAAACAGAAATGTTGCGGCAAGGTTTTTAGGGGCCGCGCCCCTAGGGTATGTCCATTTCCTTCTGGATAAGTGGTGATATAATGGTATGGAGCCCAGATATTTTACCTATGTTGATGCTGCAAATTTATTTTACTTTGTGGTTGTTGGTTTGTGGTTGAGGATCCTTGGCTAAAGGTCGGTAACGACCGGGGATGGCATAATTGTGTGGTAGTTACCTATGTTATAGTCTGGTTAAAGCGTGAGGTAGCGTCGGCCTTGTTAGCAGAGATTCGGTTTGGTTCTCGGGGCGTCCTTCTAGAGGCATACCCATTTCGGTGTAGGAAGTTCCTTTGCCTGACCATTTGTTGGAAATCCAAAGAAATAATATGCGCCCTGCATAGTTTTTAGTTTTAAAACCTGCCATGGAATGTGGTAGTAACCTGCTATTGAACATGGTAGCTATACTAGGCATAAGTGCGGAATGCCTATGCTGGCAAAGATTTATATTATACTTTCGAAATGTTTTCTACACTATGCACTAATAATAATATCAAATGGTTTTCGCGTATCAAGCATTTTGGACTGTCATAAGGAGAAATCTCCTTCAAATATGCGCTTGCATTGTGTGTGTGGCGGGTGACCTTATGGCAGTTTCATTTTCCAAAAGCATAGCGGATTTCTTTTTATTTTCATTGTGAAAATAACTGTTTTTAAGATCTCACACCAGTCCCATGACTAACCTGGAGTTTATTGTTCCCTTTCTAAACTCTATGTGCCTACCAATTTCCACACGGGAAGCCTAGAGTTAGGTTATCACTTATTCTGGAGCGAAGTTAGAAAAGAGATGCTGTGGAGACCAGGAGAAAGCTAGATGGAGAGGTGTATCACTAGTATGTGTAATATTTCCTTTCCGCTGTTGTGTTGTACACTCCAATAATGTATGTATAAATTGATATAGTGATTTTATTTAAAGATATTCATTTATCTATTATATTTGTTCCGCTGCAAAATGTGAGATTCTATTGTTGTTTCTGTTCTTCTTCTATCTTCTTCTTCATAAACCTTAACGGTTCGGTTTTTCGGCATTCGACTATGCGGCATTGGATACAGTGGACGTATCAATGTCGACTTTCGAAAGTCGGAAAAATTGGGTCATTTCATGTTTAATAGCATCATCAATATCATTCATCATCACAGAGCACAGATCAAAATAAAAGATTAGGTATTAAAGGGGTTTGCTCACCAGAGATTGAAGAACAGAGGACAAAATTTTGAGTGTTGAAAACACTGTATTGCTCTTAATTTTGAACTGCTATAACTTTTCTTTGATTCAAATTTTACCTGCCTTGAAACTGTTTTGCTTAACCTTTGCATTATTTTAAATCCTGAAGCTTTAAACTTTGCTTTGAATTTGTCTCTGGCTCTTGAATGTTAGATTGATACTTGCTTACTTCAAAATTGCTTTCAGGCCGGAAAGCTTGAACACTTGCTTGATTTTGCATTGCAAACAAATCTGGTTTCAAGTTGAAGATTTTTTTCTTTTGATTTAAAACTGAATTAATCTTTGATACTACTATTTGATTCAGGCCTTGATTTAGATTTTGAAGAGAGGTTGCTTTGCTTTGTCTTCGATCAGGTTTGCAGTTGAATTTTTTTTCTGGTTTGATAAAATTTGGTTTTGATCTGAGCTTTGTTGCAGATTGAGATGCATTCATACCTTAGTTTTTCGTTGAATTTTGTTTGAGATTTTTGAAGTGGAGGGATTTCGAATTTCTAAAATTGAAGATGATTTTTGTTTTCTTCTTTTTAGGTTTGAGTAGAATGAACACAAGCTGACTAATTTTTTTTCTCTTCTATGCATGTTTACAAAATTTAATTCGAAAGAAATTAATCATCTTGCCACTTGTTCACTTCTATTACACTTTGTAATTTACCTATCCTCTTTAATCTAAAAATGTCACTAAAGATCATTTTTGTGTTTATAACCTTGGTTCAAATTATTTTTTGTAAATTTCACCTTTAAACCCTTAGTTAACAAATTTACACTTTTGCATTCTATATTTTAAAAATTATCATATGCTTATGTTTTTATCTTTATATGCATTCTCATTTACACAAATAAAATTTATTTCAATCATTTTCCACATTACAATTTTAATTTAGTTCAATACATTTACATATATACTTTTATATATTGTTTTTCTTATCATTTATATTTGCATAACTTTTAAAGGAAAAGAATGATTTGAAAACAAAAAATCACATTTATTTATGTAAGAGAATTTAACTTAAAAATAATCCTTCGAAAATTATTACTTTATTTCTCAAATTTCATCTTCCAAATATTAATATATATATTTTAAAATTTAGAAACCAAACTTTGATTAACTTAAAGCTTTATAATTCTATTTATTTCCAACACATTTATTTTTAAATCCCATATCCAAACATACATCTTATTATTTTTGAAAATTCAAACACAATTTATATTTTATCCCCAGATATTCAATTTAATTATCAATTAATTCATAATTTAACCAAAATTTTATATTAGTCTTCAAATTAAATAGGCATAAAAATCTGGAATGTTACAGATTCCCCCCTTAAGAAAACTTCGTCCCTAAAATTTTCCAGGGAGTTAACAAAGGACGAATACAAAGATAGGGAATCGACTCATCAATAAAACTGAACATCTATTCTGCATTTGGCTCACCTAATCAGAACATCAACAATAAATACGAGAACAAACTCATTCAATGCTATATAAGATACTCGGGTCATCCAGTCTACGAAGTATGCAGGGCCATTGATTAGTTCGAAGGGATAACTAATCGTTTGTAGAATATATCGAGACCCGGATAATAGATATATGGATTTAATCTTCTATAATTTTCAAACACTTGATATAAACTCCAAACTCTGGTCGGAGTATCTTAAAGTATATATAACTTGTCCCTCTTTGGACTTTGATATTCACAAGAAATTACCATAGAATTTCAAATTTTGGGTTTGACCGAAATCGTTTTATCGATACAATCCGATTTTAACTTCATATTTTAGTTAACCAATTTATTTCAATTTAAAATCTCCAATTTATTAGAGTTAACAATGATAGGAATCGATGAAGAAAATACGAAATCGAAACTTATCTACACGATTCGCAGGGCCACAATCACACCAAAGCTTCTTTTTGTAGCCGCTACGAAGCAATCAAAGATTTTGAAATCGGATCAAGGGAGATTGATAGAGAAAATTGTTTCCGCTATTGTAGGGTATTGACCATTTATAGTGGTACTTCCCTGTCCTCTATCTCGTCCTCTTCTTGCACTCATATTTACTATCAGTTGATAGCAAGAGAATTTACTGAGGCATTCGAACGGATATCTTAGGGATACTCATTCTAGGGTATACTTCACCCTATTTCTAGTGAGTCACTTAATATGTTATACTCATGAGCAAAAGTTCAACCTTCAGCTCTGATACCAAATGTAGCAATCCTGACTCGACCTTCGAAAATCGGCATCGAATATATCACCTATATTCAAATGCCGTAGATTCAAACGTCGAATCGGGTTCTCCGGAGCTCATAACACATTAACTACAGCAATACAACGGAAGAAAATGAATAATACATTTGATATATAACATTTGATACAATATCAGATACAACTGAATATCAATATACATCAGAGATACAAGAAATAGCAGCGGAAAGAAACAACAACAGAAGAAAAAGCAAACTACGCAACTGCCGTGGAAAGACAATGTCTTCAATGCCAAACTCCAAAAACTCCATCTCCAATCCAAAGCTAGCTCGAACCACCTTCATCGAGGCAATAAGCAAAGTAGGTAACTCCAGAATGAAGCAAATGTGATCGCCAAGATCCAAAGGCTTCAAAGATATCGAATCTGTATCTACTATCTGATTATCTGAAAAACCCAATTCTAGACTACCAGTATTGGAAATTGTGGGCACCAAATGTTTTGGAAAGGAACAATAAACTCCGGGTCAGTCATGGGACTGGTATGAGCAAACAAAACAGTTTATCTTTAAAACAAATAACAAAAGAATTTAAAACATTGAAATCCGCAATGCTTTTTGGAAAATGAAAGTACCATAAGGCTTCCCACAACACACATAATGCAAACGCAGAATTGGAGGAGATTTCTCCTTGTGATAGTCAAACATACTTGATATGCAAAAACCTTTTTGATATTGCTATTAGTGCATAGTGGAAAACATTTTGAAAGTATAATATTAATCTTAGCCAGCATAGACATTTCGTACTATGCCTACTATAGCTACCATTTAAAAGTGGGGAGCCACCATAAGTAAATGGCAAGTTATACAACTAAAACCGTACAGGGCGCGTATCGTTTCTTTGGATTTTCCAAACAAATGGTCAGGCTAAGGAACTTCCTACTGCCACTTGGGTATGCCTCTGGAGGGACATCTCGAGAACCTACCTGGCTCTCTACCAACACAAGGCCGAGTTACCTATGTAACTAGGTAACTACTACTGGAGCATGCCATCCCCCGGTCGTTTGCGACCTTTATCCGAGCGTTCGACACCAACAACCACAAAGCAATCACAAAGTAATAGATTTGCAGTGACCACATGAGTTACGTTCCTGGGCTCTATACAATGATACCACCCTTTTCCAGAAGGGAATGACACACCCTAAAGGGCGCGACCCTCATAACCTTTCCGCATCTGTGACGCCCCACCTCTATACCCACGCTAGCCAAGGACACTACGGGGTAATGCTGTCAACTAGCGCGGAGAATAAGGCCGTTGAGGAGCGACCATCCGTGTAATTGCTTTGTGCGAGTACCGATATGCCAGATAAAAAGAAAAACTTGCACTTCGGGAGGGAATCCGACATACCGATGCAAACTCAAAGCTACTACACAGTGGCTATAATATATTCGGAAAAAAATATAGAAATAACACTCATTTTACTGATTTCGCAGCGTATCGGACCCTGAAATACACAGATAAATAGATTGCTGAGATTAGCATGACGAAACGATCATAACGGTATACAGATGTAGGTGGTATGATTGAATATTAGAAAATCAAATTTTCTACTAGCGAAAAGTGCAGCAAAAACGCAGAAAAATAAGATCGACGGAGCTAAAGAAGTCCGAATTTGGAAAACGAAAAATAACGCCTTGCTTAGAAGATGATTTAGAAATTTTCTTTGTAAAAATATTTAGGTTTCGAAAACATTTTATTTTCATCGCTTTTTAACTGATTAATTTGAAGTAAATTTACGCACGAAATAAACTTTCATATTTTTGGACGAAAATTTACCAGTTGCTATGTTTAACTAGACGCATTTTAAGTATTATATTTTTATTTCAAAATTTTTTCGTTTACCATTTCACACAAATTCAGTTAATTAAATTAATTATAACTATTAAAATATCCGGGTTGTTACACTCTCCCCCACTCAAAACTTTTCGTCCTCGAAAAGGAAGGAGGTAGGAGAATAGAAACATCCAAAAGAAAATAGACTTGAATTACATAATAAACAATTAATTTAAACCATATAAATTTAAATTTATATTCAACAGTTTGTTTTTTTAATTCATGATTTTCATGAAATTGATTTGATTTCAAATTTATTAATGTTAGGTACAAAAGGTTTCTTCCAAATGAAATTCAGTTTAAATCCAAATAATTCAAGATACTCCCTTAAGTTGATTTAATCCAATTTATTAACTTTCAAAACAAATTTCTTCTATTAATCACACCTATTATTTATTTAACTTATTATTCTATTTATCTCCATAAACATTTTATAATTAAAATTTAAGTGAATAATATTTATTATACGCACTCATATTTTATTTATAAAGACAATTTATATTATATATTACCAAATTTTCTTAAATTAACAATTTCAAAGATCATAAATTTTGAATAGTCATTTATTATAATCATATTCTATTCGAAAAATTTAATTCTTCTTTATTCCAAATTATGATTAAATTTATTCTACTAAATATGACTTATCACATACATATTAAGTATATTTTCACTATTTAAAACCACTCAAATTTATATATAAATTCCTTTAACATCATTTTATACTGTATAATATTCAATTACATAGTTAACTTTCGAAAATTTAGGTAAGTTGTATATAATGCAATTGAGTATTATCCAAATAAAATTTTACAATTCAGTTATTTCAGGTTAAGTATTTATGTAAAATGAATTTGGCTTCATTTATAATTGAAAATCATCCTTTAACAAATTTTAAGGGTTAATTTCCGATTAGCTTCAAACAACTTAGAGATAATTATATACATACAATATATCCAAGTCAAATCTAAATTAAATACTAATATATATATATATTTTAAATCAAGTCATACTTAGAAATTTCAAATCAAATTCATTTCAAAACAAAAGTGTAGCAAGCTACTGATGCTCTCTCCACTTCAAAGCTCGAAAATGAAGGTTGATGATGCGGCCGTCATCGCCGAAATTATTTTCCAGCGACAAAAGAGGAGAGCACAGATTTAAACATTTAAAGTTTTTTGAATTATTTCTATTCGAAAATATTTTAAATACTATACACTTTAAAACTTCAAATCAAAGTTGAAACTATCGGATATTAAATTCTCAAATTTTTGTTCAAATCCATTTAAATTTCAAATCAATTTTAACCCAGTTTTATAAATTCATTTATATATATTATCCAGCAGTCAATGTTTTACAATCAATAAATGAAAATCAATATTATTTTAGGCAACAAATTCATTAACAATTTAATTTCAAAAAAATTTATACTTATGTATAATATAGCCATATAAAAATTATTTTATGTTCTAAATTTGAAAACAATATTGTGTCAGTTTGTTCTGCTCAAGTGTTGTGGAAATCCTATCGATAGCGTTGATCAGACGAATCGATCGAAAATCCAAATCAACATTAACAACTCAAACAACACAATATATAAAACATTTAAATATTAGTTTGCAAATACACTTCCTCGCTCAACGATACAATAATGGATTTCAAACCAAGGATAGGGATTCAAATTTGATGGACACAAATCAAAGAGAATTTTGATTCGGAGATAGGTTTGAAACAAATATAAGATAATTAAATAACAAAATAGGGTGATGGATAAGTTTATATAAATCGCAGACAGCCTTAACCGGATCGACCGTGACTACAAGAAAAAGATCAATGCAGAATTTCGAGGCTAATCTACCTTCGATCTCAAGAAATAGAATTCAGGTATAGCAGGAGATAGATAGCATCATAAACTGAGGATACGGAAATCTTTGGTAAATCAATGCTTATTTTAAAGGAGTTTCACCCCTTTACAAATCATTCGAAGTTTGGCCAGACCGCCGATTCATTACAAGGGTCATTCGAAGTGGAATTATGGGATGCCCCAGAATTAAAGAAAACGATTAGTGAGGGACACGAATGAATTTTGAAACCGCAGGGATCGTTCCAAAATTCAAAGGAATTGAGTCATAAGGAAGAGATTGAAACTTGAATGAGAGTGATTCTATAAATACATTTACCCTATATATTAAGTTTTGCCTAGAGCTACCAAAGCTCTGATACCAACTGTAACGACCCGCTATTTTGGACTATTCGCATCCGCACATGTCGGACTTGAATAGTTCAAAATACCAAATTTTTAATTTAAATTTGGCAAAACTCAGATATGCAGTAAATATATAATCACAGAATTCCAGACATAGAGTAATAATATGCAGCGGAAGCAAAAGATAGTAGTTCATGAAGCTACTATATATATAACAGAGTTAAATAAGTTACAACAGCAGTCTCGAATACAGTAGTCAAATACAAGAATCAGAATACATCACTGGAATCAACTGAATATCTGAAAGCTGGATAGATAGCTGGATCTCCAAGCGAAGCTCCAACTCCAAAGGTGAGTCTCAAATGCTGAACTACTCAATCTGACCCGAGCGTAAAGCAAAACACAAAACACTCAAGTCAGGATTAATATTCTTATATAGATAAATCCAACTCAAGTGAAATAACAACTGAAATACAAAGTAACTCAAAGGATGTTGGAATAACCATCCTCTAAGGATCCATTAAACTATCTACTATATAGTAATATATGCTAAATAGATAATGTCTATCTGTAATATAAAATATCAAAATAGTGTTAAGGCGTTACCATTATCCCCCTCAACACATTTTATATAAATGTTATAGTCTATACAGCACTGTAAACTTCACCGTAAACTAGTGAGCTATCAGGAAGTACTCCATAGGTATAACACAAAACAAATTCGTAGTGGTCACGTATACAGGGATACAAGTATGACAAGGCACATGAGGCAATACCCAAGGTAGTGAAACTACCGTTTCCCTGATCCAGACTAGTGAAAACGCATTGCCGCAACGATCGCAACATCGCGAAACAACACTCCCAAAATACGAGGGTGCACCAATCAATAACAAGTAATAAGTTGTTTACGAAGAAGTGTGTTCGCTCGAGGTGGCTAACCACATTTGGCCTGGTACTGCTCCTGTTTTAGTCATTTCCAATTTGACACAAGTGTCAAGGCTATCCATTATCGTTCTCTTTCTTCAGTCATCACGTACATCATTCCAACCACTTCATTCTGGATCGTCACTCCGCGTATAGTTATTAAAGTGGTTTTCGGTTTAGACAGAGAGTATGTCCATAACCGATTTCGGTCTCTTTAATAACTTTCGTAATTATTAAACTGATTGGTCGTTTAATAAATTTCAAACCAAATCAAATTCAATTTCAATTAGAATTTGTAAATCAACATTTCATTTGTCTTCCTAACTCAATTTCCAAAATTTACGTTTCAAACTTTCAGATTACCATTTCAAAATCTTATAATTCAGTTTCAAATTTTTATTTAAACAAATTCAAATATTGATTTAAATTCGTATATAAGTTTCATTCCGAAATTATTTCAAATTTATTTAGTTTAACATTCCAACCAATTTTAAATTCATTTATCGATTTCATTCAGTATTCGATAAGCTAATATATTACTTAAACAATTTCCATTTAATTTCCAATTCATTAAATCCATTACTTACGTTCAGTTTTATTTTATCAAAGCTTACAAATTTAATTTAATTAAATTCGTCAAATCAATTCTTTAAATTACAAGTCTTATATTTGTTTCCATAAAACGCATTTTATTTCTTTTTAACGAAATTCAATTTCATTTATTTATTTACTTAGTTACAACCTTCAAAACTCAATTAATAATGAAACTTCTTTCACATATTCGAGCAGTTCAATTTCACTTATTAACTTACTTAAATAATTCTTCAAAACATAATAAATAAAGAAACCCAATTTCATTTATTAACGAAGTTCAAATTTTACTTATTCAAAAGTTCAATTTCTCTTATCAAAGAATTCAAATTTTTATTAAATTCTCAAATAATTCATTTTTATTTAATTACTAAATAATTTAAAAACTTAATTAATACTTCCAAAATTAATTATCAAATAAATTCCCAAACCTAATTTTTAAATAGTTCCAATCTTAATTATTAAATAATTCCAAACTTAATTATTAAATAATTTCAAACTTAATTATTTTATAATTTCAAAACATAATTCAATCATTTTTTTATTAAACAACGTTCTTTCATCAATTTCTTTACAAATATTTTGTTTCAGATTATTAAATATTAACATTTTCCTTTCATAAAATTCAAATTTCAACTTCATTTCAAATCTTATTATTTATTTAAATAAAATCTTTATTTTTATTTTTAAATCAAATCATTGACCAATCGGTTTTTTATTAAATTCTCTATCCTAAGTCAATTTCATTTGGGTATTTATCATTTCAACCCGATTCCAATTCAATCCAAAAATCAAAGCATAGCAAAGGAAACTTGCAGTGTGATAACTGGGATGGTGTCGAAGTAAATAAACAAGCAATAGCAACCATCAATAACAATCCAATAGTTTATTCAAATAATCCCGAAATAATCGTATTAATTTACATTGCTGTTTGTGCAAATTAATATATTTTTTCTAGAATCTACACTATCATTTCATGTAGATTAAAGATTATTACACTAATTATTCTATGCAATTCTACACTTGACATCAATTATTCAAATTCATACTACATCGATTAATACAACATAAATTCAAATGGTTCAAGGGTAATTAACTATTTTTCTACGTGTCAAATAATTAAACATTTAAGGGGTCATATTTTACAAATTTAGCTAATCAAATTCAACACATATGTCGATTCAAAATTTTTGACTACCGTTCGTCAAATTCAATTGCATAATATTTATCACTTTATACATTACAATTTAACATCCAATATAAACAACAATCAATCAATCAATTGTCAACCAAACGGGATTATCATTGTATAATTGATAGATAATGGTGTCAGATGTCACAGGTGAACTGATACAGGTGATAACAGTGCAAATAACTGACAGTAGTATATTTCAATTGTCGTTTCAATTGAAATCAAATTTAATAAATAAAAGAATATTAATCATGAGTGATTGCTCACCTTTCGAGGCTCGAGATGAAGAAGAATGAGATGAATTTACGGATCTGGGCACGAATTCCAAAAAAAAATAAGATTGACACGAACTTGACGGACAAGCTGATAGGTAGGAATTGACACAATCAAATCGGAACTGGATCGATGAATATAAAAAAAGTAAACTTATATATAAACATACATAGTTATATATATATATATATGAATCATATACAAACTATAATTTAAAGTAAAACCTAACTTTTTTTAAAAATAATAAATTAAAAAAAATCTATACACTCACACACACCCACAAAAAAATATATAAATAAACAACATTTTATAAAACAAATGTATCACCTATGTATATAAGCTAATACATATTATTCATATTTCTAAACCAGGTATAAACAATACAGCTTACTTATTATACCTATAAACCAATAACATTCACAAAATCAAGTAACTTTAAATACAGACCAACTTATATACCCAGATTAAATATTATACACAGAAAAATATGTATATATATGTCCAATTTAGAAATCAATCTTTACAGAAAAATTTCCTTTTTATTATATAAACTTACTTGCTATGATAAACATACCCACTCAAATAGATACTATAGAACATGTATAAAATTTTATATATAAAAGAAACAGTCTTTTTTTTCAGACCAAAACATTGTTTACATACTAAAACGCCTAAAAGTTTTCATATACTAACTATACTTATACACCTACTAATGGACCGTCCAAACTACCCTATATATATTGTACTTTTATATAACGGAGATAACAACTATCATATATTTTTAAACATATAAGCGACATAACTTTCTACCTACAAATAGTGGGATGTCTCATAAATACAAAAGAAAATGTAAGTTTATACCAAACCAACCAGGTAGAGGAGCTAAATTTTCGGCAGAGGCAGTAAGCTGATCATGAAGGGCGCATATATATAACATTGTGTATATATATTTCTAAACATAAATCGGCAGAAAGAAGAAATGAAGGTGATGCATCATTCCAAAAGCAAAATCGATGGTGGGCGCTGACAAATAGGTGATGGTTAATGAGGTTGGTGGTCGGGGAAGAGGAGCATTAGGCGGACGGTGGCGGATGCGGTTGTCAGAGTCGATGCGATGCTCGGATTGGAGATGGGAAGAGAAGGGAAGGTTTTAGTGTCATGGAAGATGGAAAAACGGCAGGTGCTGTGGTCAGCGGCTCCCTATGCTATTTGCCATGGCCATGCTGTTTGACGGTGGAGGAAGTTAAGGAATGACCGTTGGAGATCGGCGCGGGCATCATGAGGGGTCGGTTGATGCTGGGCTCATGGCGTGGGCTGTTGCTTGGTCGCAAGGGAAGGATGAGTGGACATGGGTAGCTTGCTCGGCATGAGGAGGGAAGAGACGGCAGTGGGCGGTGGTGAAGGAGGCCAATGTGGAGTCGGCGGCTGTGATGTGCTTACGTTGCGTGCATTTGCACTTGCATTTATATGTGCATGCTATGGGACAGGAAACAAAATGAAGGAGCTTTTCATTTTTTTTCTTTGTGTTAGAGAAGAAAGAGGCTTTGCTGTGAAGTGTGAATGTGAAAGTATGGATTGGAAGAAGATGAAATGAAGTAGTTAAAATAAAATAGTGGAAAATAAAGGTCTAGGAGGAACGTGAATATCCGGGACAGTTGTTGGATTTCGATCCAAAATTATGAAAAGTAATGTGGCAGTTGGAATAAAGCTGTGAACAGCCAGCTTGCTTAATTTAGAGGATATAAATGCAATGGTTATGCAACTTTCCACATTGGGAGACGAATAGTCGGAAAAAACCGCAAAGACTAAAACGGTTACCGATACTGTAGACCGTTTTACTGATTTCGCAGCGTATCGGACCTTGAAATACCTAGATAAATAGATTGCTGCTATTAGCATGACGAGACGATCATAACGGTATACAGATATCAGTGGTATGATTGAATTTTAAAAATTCGAATTTTCTACTAGCGAAAAGTGCAGCAAAAACGCAGAAAAATAAGATCGACGGAGCTAAAGAAGTCCGAATTTGAAAAACGAAAAATAACATCTTGCTCAGAAGATGATTTAGAATTTTTCTATATAAAAATATTTAGGTTTCGAAAACATTTTATTTTCATCGCTTTTTAACTGATTAAATTGAAGTAAATTTACGCACGAAATAAACTTTCATATTTTCGGACGAAAATTTACAAGTTGCTATGTTTAACTAGACGCATTTCAAATATTAAATTTTTATTTCAAAATTTTATCGTTTCCCATTTCACACAAATTCAGTTAATTAAATTAATTAAAACCGTTAAAATATCCGGGTTGTTACATAATAGTCCCAGTAGTCCATCCAGTATCAGCATATCTCCAGATCGGGAGACTACCCAAAATACTTCATGGGCTACAGGAGAAAAACAAACTCGTAGTAAAGGCTCGTTATGGCAGGTGACACGACACACAAGGCAATGCCAGGGTAGATATACCAATTACGCACATGGGCTGGTGTTAACATAGCAACCACTACACCCATCCCGAGCAACACTCCAAAATCAAGGGGTGCACACAATCGATCACAACAGTAATAGAATGGTATCGAAGAAGTGTGTCTATCGAGAGGTGCTACCTCCTTTGGCCCGAGAACGCTCATGTTTTAGCCACCTTAAGCTAACTCACGGGAGTCAGGTCCACGTAATGTATCTCGGGAACGTCGTCACCATCCTACATCATTCTGGAATCTCCACCGCGTACATAGTTGTTAAAGTGGTTTCGGTATCAACAGAGAGTATGTCCATACCCGATCCCAGTCTCTTTAACAACCAATCGATATTATAACCCACAGTTATAGTTTAAAAATGGTATTTATATTTCAAAAATCAAATATCATTTAACAATTCAATATCATTTCCAATATATTTCAAAATATCCAACTTATCATATCATTTCAAAACCACATTCATTTTATTAAATTTAAAATACCATTTCAACTCACATTTTAAAATAGTTTATATTTCAAATCGAATTACTTCATTTAAATCATTAAAAATGAAGTTATTACATTTAATAATAAATTATTAAATTTCCAAAATTTTAATCTTTTCAAAGTTCATTCATTCACTTAAATTTATCAAAACAGTGAAAATTCATCTTTCGCAGCATTTGAAAAATGCTACAGAAAGTTACTTTCAAAATAGTTCAATTTAACAAAAGACGGCATTTAAAATGATGTAATAAGGTTACTTTAGTTCAAATAAAACCTTAGTTAAATTTAGCAATTACAGCACTTACAAAGTGCTATAATAACCTTTATTAAAATTTAGCCATTTGGTTCATTTACATCAACTACAACATTTACAAATGCTGTAATATCATTTACATTAGAAATAATAACATTACAAAAATTGTTGTAAATTAACATCAAATGTCCAATATAATTTCATAAACCATTAAATTCTCATTTAAACCTTTTCAAACTTATAAAATCATATATTTTTCACTTTTATAACCAACATTTAATTTTCCTTAAATTCATGATTTTATAAAGTTTAATTTCCATTCAAAAATCAATATTTAATAATAAATCATTTATTAAATTCCAACATTCAATTTCAATTCATATAATTAAATTTTTAACTTAACACTTAAGTTTAAATTTTCAAATATAACTTAATTTCATTTTATTTACTTAACTTAAAAATTCACTTTTAAATCAAATTCACAAATTTAAGTTATATTTCAAAATTCAACTCAATATTCATTCATTTTACATTTTAACTTTATTCAAAAATCATTAGTATATTATAAAATCATTTTAAATTCATTTAAATTCAAAATATCATAAATTAATCATATTTTCATATTTAATTTAAATTCAAAATTTCCAAAATTATTTATATTTCAAATTTCTAACTTTATCGTTAATTTATTTCACTTATAAATTCTTAGAAAATCAATAATACTTTAAAAAAATCATTTTTAATTAAGTCTAAATCAAAATATTATAATATTTACATTTCTAAAATATTTTAAAATTTTTAGAAAAACTTATATTAACTACGGGTCTGTATTTCATTTTCTAATCTTGGAAAAGTGATACGGATAATATATCATTTCAATCCGTAATTTACAAAGAAAACCTAGGTTTTATCATTCAAAACTGCAGTCCCAAATAAAATGAAATAATTGAAAATCGTTCAGGCCTATCATTTCAGCCCATAACGATTTTCCACTATTTTAAAGTCCGTTCGGGTATGTATCATTTCAACCCACAGTGATTCTAATCTAAAGGGAACTTGTAGTGTGATAAATTGATATCAACAACATAACAGCATAATGTAACAGTAACAGATGTTATAATAGGTAAACAAGCATGGGTGAACATCATATGATCATAACATAGCAGATATAATATGGTGATGCATTTTACAAATTCAAATGTGATCGATTTACTAGTTGCATAAGTATAAAACTGTCTGGTGAGAACAACTCACAGGTATAAGCTGGAGATGACAACTGAATCACACAAACTTAGATCTTCGAAGACACAAAAGTACGAATAAGATTTGAGACTTGGAGAGCCAAAGATTAATCACCTTGAATACATTCAAACAAACAAAACAATCTACATAAGCTTTAAACCCAATATAATTAAACAGTGTTATAATAAATCCATAAAGCAGGGCTAAGATCTTTGCATTTGCTTTCAACCACTTGTGCTTCAGCCAAGGGTCAGAGACACATGACTAAGCATGGGTTAGGATTCGGTCTTTGGGTTCATAGGGTCAGCCTAGCGTGGGTTTGATGATGGTGCAACGTTGGTGAGCATGAAATAACACAAGCTAAGGCAACACACATGATTTCAAGGCACAATTGGGTCGGTCAAAGCAATCATGGGCATGGCCAACTTCAGGTGGGTTAGGTGATGATGTGGCAGAGAGTGTCAGGTCAGGTACAGCTGGTGGTGGTGATGTAGGTAGCGGCCAAGGAGGAGTTTGAAGTGGTGGAACCTAGATGTGCTCGGCCATGAACATTTAAGTGAAGTTTGTATGCATTTTTGTGATGGATCTTCAATCTAGGGTGGCTCGGCTTGGGATGGTCAGCGAGAAGGAGGTGGTGGTGACTGGTTGAGGTGGTGGTGGAGGCGGCAACAAGGCTGGAGTGGTGAGGCCGAACAAATAGATGAAGGAGGCAAGTGCAAATCTTCAACAAAAACAATGAAAAATGAAAAAGAAAAGAAAGTTTTACCCAAAAATTTTCACAAGAAGAGGCCGTACTTTTTTTTTATGAGATGAGCAGAAAAGATTCTTGTGAAAATGAGATGGTGTGGTCGGCTGAAGAGGGAGTTATGGCAGCCAATTGAATGAAAACGCGATGGACGAAAATGAAAAGGTGTGAATACAAAAGGTCAAAGAATAACAAAAGTCACAAAACTCTTCAAATTTCTATAATTTCTTTTGTAATTTTAAATAACTGAAAAATATTGATAAATAAATATAAAAATACGAAAATTTAGTAAATAAAAAAAAATATTAATCATATATAATTAAATTAAGAAAATAGCAAAGTAAATGTAAACTAGGCTAGAAAATTTGAAAATAAATGAAATGAACTATGGAAAATATTTTATGTACATGAAAATATTTATAAATAAGGATAAGAACACAAAAATAAAAATGCATTCCCAAAAATAAATAAATAAATTTTAATTAAATATAATTTAAATGACGAAAATAGCAGAAAAATGGAAATCGGCATGTAAAAATAGAAAATAAATGCAATAAATTTTGGAAAATTTTTATCATCACTTTAAAAATATTTATAAATGAAATCTTACAAATAAAACAAATTTAAAATAATTTGAAACAAAATAAAGTCAAATTTAAATTATATTCCAAAATCTAGGGTTGTTATAGTCACGAATTATGACGCCGACGCTCCCTTTTTGTTCGATTGCGATTCGAGAATTATACAAAAAAAGAAATTGATTCCCCCGTATCGGCCATTTTAAAAAAAAATATTCTGGAACAATTTTGTGCATACGAATCGAAGAAAGTGGAGAATTCGATTTGGAATTAATAAAGGAAGCAACCATTGAATTTTTTCTTTTGATTTGAATGAGAGAAAGTTTTGTTCGTTTGTTTTTTTTCTTTGGTTTGATTTTTTTCTTTCCTTCCTTTTGAACAAGATAAGCATTTTATTTTTTTCTAGTTCCCAAACGAATGCGTGTCGATTTGTAAACGACACGTGCTCTTTAGGGTGACAAGTGTGGCTGCGTCTACAGTGAATTTGGAAAAGGGAACATTCATACTATATTTAAAATTAAATTTAAATTCAAATTGTTTTGATTTCCACGACTCAAAATTTTGATCTTCAATTAAGGCGTACCGCCAGGCGTTTATAATGTTATAGCCTGGCCAAATTCGATCGCATGGAGAAGATAGCTTTTTGGACCCAGTTATTATATTAAATTTCGACGTAATTTTCAACGCGTTTGCTTTTCGTATGCTCACACAACAACTTCAAATACGATGAAAATTGAAATTCGATAATAATAAAATAATATGGATCCAATGGAACTGGTTTCGTCAAATTCCGAGACTGTGTCTCGAATAGTTGATTTAAACGATATAATTTCAAAACTGAAAAAAACATTTCCAAATCCAATTCTAAAGCTTCCATTATCTTCAGTATTATCAACATAAATTTTCTAAGCCTTTGAAATATTTTTAATCGGCATAAAACTGAAGATAAAATTATTTTACCCAACATCAATAATTAAATTCTACAATTAAATTACCAAATTTATTCTGATATTTGAAATTCAAGTTAAACTAACATTCAATTATTTAAAATCAAATAAATATTTCAAATTCAAATGTTCAAAATTCTAGGTCGTCACATTCTTCCTTCCTTGAAAGAATTTCGTCTTGAAATAACTAGTTAAGAAGAATGATCCTTAACCCGTTTATCATTTTTCAAAACCAAACAGTTTTATCAACTTGCCAAATCAAATCTTTTTATTAAAGACACATTATTGCTTCAATTAGCTTTCTAAAATCTATATATTATTCAAACAGCATTGTTTTCTTAACAATTCAAATTCAAATTTTTAAATTTCAAAATTTTTCAAAATTTTTCTAACTCCCTAAATTTTCGAAAAATTTCTCCAGCATCTCCTTTACGCGGCTAGCTCGGTACGATTACAAAATTCCACAATGGGCCCCCAGATTTCAAAAGAAAACAGAAAGCCAAGTGGCTAGACAAGAAAGTCATCAAATTTCATACTGAAATTAAAAATACATACTTTTCCGAGCAATTCAAATTTATCTTCGAAATCAAAATCCCAATTCCCTTTTCTTTGTATCACCTGTATATCTTTCTTAACAATAATGTCTAATCACAACATTCAAACCATTTTATACATTTCTTTACGAAATTTCGATATTCATTTCATTCCAAGCAATACGATATCCGTATATAATTCGTACAGCGCATACAATTCGTACGAAATATCAAATTCGATCGCTCGCTCGATCACACAATTTCTCTTTCGAACTAGTATCGTCCACCCGACTTCCTAGTGTGGACTCGGATCTGGCTTCTTGATCAGAAACCATCACTCTCCTTACATAACCGTAAACTATGATAGAGAATTTCCAAAATCAACCAAAAATCCATATCCAGGTTCATCGTCGAAAATCGAGTGAAAAATCCCAACTCGGATCGGCATAACTATCTCGAAATTCTATGCTCGAATTTTGGATCGAATCACTATGCGAATAAAGTAATATACGTGTATCCTACGAATTTATTACCAATTGATTATTGGCTATATCAATTTTCTTTTCTTCACGTTCATTTTCCGTTCACTTATTCACAATTACCATTTCTCGATTTCCAGTTTAATTTTCATTTATTTAAAGATTTAGAATATTTCCTCAATCCTAAATTCTACTTAAGAACTTCGCCATTTATTTCTTAAGTTCGATACAAGTATTTTTCATACTTCCTATATTTATTTTCAATTTGTCACTTCGGTTAATGTCTATTTATATTTAAACTGGATTTCAAATTTCATATGAATTCAATTTACCTTTATTTTCAAATATTGAATTTAATTCATTTCAAACCATATTTAATTTATCATTCCTTCAATTAATTTCGCTAACAAATTTTATTTCAATACTTCGCTTTATTTTTCACAAATCAAATTCAATTCCAATTCCAATTCTATTTACGTACAAATTTGAAATGAATTTCAAAATTCAATTTCACTTCATTTTCTTGCAATTGTAAATTCTTTTATTAATTCACTATTTTCCTTTTTTCCCACCATAAATTTTTTTATTCCATAGCAATTTTTATCAGATTTCAGAGTCTTTCCAACATTAAAATCATTTTTGAAATAAATTTAAATTATCTTCCGAACTCCCAATTTTTTTTCCAATTCATAACTTCCTTTTAAAATAATTTGGGAGCAATTCCTCTCTTGGAAACTCGAAAATGAACACCGATGATGTCGCGATCATCATCGGTGTTCATTTTTATTTTCCAGCGACCGAAAAGTGTTTAGTGCTTTTATCCCTCCAAAACATTTTTCCAAAACCTTTGAAAATCATTTTAAAAAAATATTTAAATTTCTCAAATCTCAAAATTTCAAATTCTTTCAAAAACATTTCCAAATATTTTTCTGGAATTTCTATTTCATTTTATAAATCACATTTACAATTCATATTTACAAATCCCATTTGTATATGAATTTATTTCTCAGCTTTAGAGTTACGATTTCAATTTCCTATTCAATAATCAATGATAATAATTTAATATTATCACTTCCTAACAATCAAGCAACCTTATACTATAAATTTTATGGAAAATCATTTCCTTTTATATACGAAAATAATTTGGATAAAATTATTTCATTTACCCTATTTTAAAACAATACTGTGTCGGTTTATCTTGTTTAAGAGTTTAGAAACCCCTATCGACACAGTTGGCCAAACTGCACCGACCAGAATCTATAAACAATTAACCGATAAGTCAACACAATATAAAACAATTTTATATTCACTAACAAATACGCACTCATATCTATTAATACACTCAAACTCATTCTAGAGTACTACTGACTCTATCTCTAATGAGTATTCCCCACCAGAGCCAAGTTTGTTATTTAACCAACTGCTCTGATACCAAATTTGTAACGACCCAATTTTCCAACTTCCAAAAGTCGACATCAATATGTCCACTGTATCAAATGTCGCACAGTTGAATGCCGAAAAATCGAACCGTTAGGATTAAAGAAGAAAAAGATAGAAGAAGAAACAGAAAAAAATAACAGAATCTCACATTTCGTTGCGTAACAAATATAATAGATAAATGAATAATCATTAAAACAAAAGAACTATATCATTTTATCCCTACAACATCAGAGGTTACAACAACATGATACAACATTGGCAGTTGGTATAACTTGACTCACATGGAAAATTTACATTGCACCAACCACACGCAGCGGAAACTACATAGTATAAGTGACACGCTTCGCCATCTAGCTTGCTCCTGATCTCCATAGCATCACTTTTATAACTTCGCTCCAGAATAACCGATAACCTGACTCTAGACTGCCCGTGTGGAAAATTATGGGCACCCAGAGTTTAGAAAGGTAACAATAAACTCCAGGTCAGTCATGGGACTGATGTGAGATCTTAAAAATAGTTATTTTCACAAAGAAAGGAAAAGAAACCCACTATGCTTTTGAAAAATGAAACTAACATAAGGCCTCCTGGCGCACACATAACGCAATCGCACACTTCGGGGAGATTTTTCCTTATGATAGTCAAACATGCTTGATACACAAAATTTCTTTGATATTATTATTAGTGCATAGTGTGGAAAAGATTTCGAAAGTATAATATTAATCTTAGCCAGCATACAACCATTATTGTATGCCTACTATAGCTACCATCTAAACAGTGGCGACCACCATAAGTAAATGGCAGGTCATACAACTAAAACCGTACAAGGTGCGTATTGAAGATTGGATTTTCAACCAATGGTCAGGATAAGGAACATCCTATTGCCACTTGGGTAAGCCCCTGGAGGGATGCCCCGAGAACTTAACCAGCTCTCTACCAACACAAGGCCGGGCTAGCTCTGTAACTAGGTAACTACTACACGAGTATGCCATCCCCCGGCTGTTTACAACCTTTATCCAAGGATCCTAAACCACAAAGTAATAAATTTGCAGCAACCACATAGGTTAAATATCTGGACTCCATACCATGGTATCACCCTTTTCCAGAAGTAAATGACATACCCATAGGGGCCGCTACCCCCAAATAACCTTGCCGCATCCTTCCTGTTTTGACCATTCCAGGTTGTGAGGTCCGACGAGGTCACGTTCCACAAAGCTACGCTTTTCCAAAAAGTCACGCTTCGATCAACAAATGATCAGCAGCACTTCCTATGCCACATTACCAAATTGGGAATGTATTACTAGTAACCATCAACTACGTAACCTCCAAGCTCGTATGTCCCAGAGAAGGGTGTTAAGCTAAGAGAATAAATTCTCCGCCACCAACAGAAATGTATTTGATAGAAACTAGCTTTACATCTCAGAGTGTAACATCAGACACACATCCATACAAGTCCGTTACGGGATCAAACGGAATCGAAGGCAGTTCAAAGAAGCCCTTGAAAATTCGGATATTCACTAATCACATCCGGAATCCCCATCACAAAGGGTGATAAAATCTCTATACCGGAGCAACTCGATGTAGAGGCATTCGACAGGTAATCCTTTTGCTTTCGAAAATACCCGTTCTTCAACACCATCTTCAAATGCAATAACATTTCGTCGTATCATTATTCGGAATAGGTTTTATGCACAAAGTCCTCTTCCGGCTAATCCGAATAACGAGAATTTATTATAAAAATAAGTGTTACATTCAGATTTCAAGTAAATCACAACAAATATCCACTCTGATCTTTTAAACAAAAGATCCATCACAAAGATTCGATGTAGTTTCGGATATCCATTAGGAATCCGACCCCTAGCGCATCGAAATTCAAACGTCGTTTAAAGGTCAATATTGATAGTCGGTTATTTAACTATCAATCAACATTCACAACAATCACCAGATTTCAAATAATTTATTCCCAATTATTTATTTTCAAAATAACTTTGCAAGATATAATTTCACATTTCAAACTTTTGTAAAGAAATTTCAAATCACTTTCCTTACCTGGAATAAATTTCCAAATATTTATTTACTACCACTGTAAATTTGTCAAGTTCGAATACTTTAAAAATTTAAATTACTTATCTGTTAACGCTAAAATTTAAACGCTAACACCCCGGTGTGTGAAGTGTAGTTGTGAAAGCACCACCCGATGACTTGGGAACAGATTATAAGCAGATAATAGCAGAAAAGCAGTAAACAACAACAATTTTATAGTGGTTCGGCCTGAAGGTATAGCCTACGTCCACTTTAAGTACTTTTATTGATGATCTCGTCACAAGCTGATACAATTCTTTCCAGATTCAATACACTTTGGATTACAAAACACTTTGAACAAGTAGCTCAAACTTCAATGAAGGTGAGAGTCTTCAAATCCATGTTGAATGTATGTGATCTCTTCTTCAAGTTGTTTGTAGCGTTCTTCGTGTCTTGAGAGCTTCGAGTGTTGGATTAGTATGGAATGCAGCAGAGTATCGGCGCTTGAAGAAAATGAGCCAAAAGTCCTTTGCTAGTTGGAGTTAGGGTCATATTTATAGGCATTTTTCGGAGTAAGGTCGTAGGTCGTGACCGACCTAAGTAAGGTTGTAGGTCGTGACCGACCTAAGTAAGGTCGTAGGTTGTAGTCGACCTGAAGAGCATTGGCCCTCCTTCCACCAGAACACGCATCTTGATTTGCATAAGTCCTAGGTCGTAAGCAACCTATCCCCCCCATGGCACAGCATAGTCGACTTCTTTACTCTGGCATTTAGATTGTTAGCGACCTATCCTAGGTCGTGAGTACTTTCCTGTAGCCATAGCTGATCTTACGTCGCTGAATCCCTTAGGTCGCGACCTTCCTTAGGTCGAAGCACTCCGCTAGGTCGTGTGAATTCTATAGGTCGCGGTCTTCCTTAGGTCGCGGAGTTTCATAGGTCGGTGGACAGTTAGGTCGCATAAAGTCTTTAGGTCGCTTGCTTGCTTATCTGGTTAGGTCGTGAAGTATTCCTAGGTCGCAGAGTTCCATAGGTCGAGACCATCTTCAGGTCGCACTTACTCTTAGGTCGCGGCTTCCTTTAGGTTGCAGCTTTCTGTTAGGTCGCGAAGCTTGATAGGTCGCGGCCTCCTTTAGGTCGCAGCTCTCTGCTAGGTCGCGAAACTTGATAGGTCGCGGCCTCCTTTAGGTCGCAGCTCTCTGTTAGGTCGCGAAACTTGATAGGTCGCGGCCTCCTTTAGGTCGCAGCTCTCTGTTAGGTCGCGAAGCTTGATAGGTCGCGGCCTCCTCTTTAGGTCGAGCCATCTTTAAGTCGCTAGGCCATTCCTGTAGTTAGGTCGCTCCATGTCTTTAGGTCTTAGGTCGCTAACGAAGAGGAGTTAACATTTGCCCCTCGAAGTACAGGCCTATGACATAGGTCGCGTGCTTCGACCTGACTTAGCTAGGTCGTGAGCGACCTAACACTTGTGCCAATACGCGTGCCAATTTGTCTTCCCATTTTTGCCTCATATAAATCTGTAAGGTCGCTTAACTCTTCCTCATTCCATTGCTCTAATCTCCTACCGCCATTAACGATTCTCTGAGCTTCCAAAGGCGAATTCAACCCATCCAATCACTGATTCATCTTTATCATTACATCTCGTAAGTGAATCTGATCTCCATCCCACCATAATCACCGTTGAATTATGAATCCCCACTTTCCGACCTTAGTTCAACTCCATGTATCATGCTTCACTTCGAGTGATTGTTGCGATCGATTTTCGGTCGTCATTTGACTGATTTAGGAAGTCATGGCAATGCGTTGAATCTATAATGGATCGGGGATTTTTTGATTTATTTTTGGAATGATCTGGTGGTATGAAAAGATGGTAAATTTCATGGAGAGGACAATGAATCCCTTCGGGTAGTTGATGGCGGGTTATCGGATCTGGTGCGGAGAGGAAGTTAGGCGACCTAGCGAATTTGAGTGACAAAAGATACTTCACGACATTAGGGCCCTTGCGACCTAAAGAAAATTTTCGACTTACGCTAGGTCGCTGAACAACCTAAAACTTGCTTAACCTAAATGTCATACGACCCATTGATAGCTGAACGACCCAAAACTTGCACGACCTAATTTCTGCAGCATAGGTTTTTAGGTCGCGGCCGAGTTAGAACTTGAATAAATTTGCATTGCTTTGATCCTCTTAACTTGCACAATGCGACCTAAAGAAGCTCTGACCTATACTAGGTCGTTGGACGACCTAGGCCTATATTAGGTCGTTGGACGACCTAGGACTTGTAAAATTTTTTTTTTTTTTTTTTTTTTGAGAAAATTCGATTGAGTTGTTTGGACTTGAATTCTGTTGCACTTCTTTGCAGATTGCTCTAACTTTTAATCTAACAACCTGTTTAAACATAACATTTGCAGAGAAATGGGACGAATATACTGTCACTGACCACCCACATCGAATGACAGATTAGTCGATAAAGAATAATCAACTTAAATGAATTGTGTGAATGAAATGTTGTGAATCAATTGACTCAAATGAAGTGTTAAAGAAAAGCTAAAATTTTGTTTGAATTAACACTGTACTTGAGCCTTAAATTAACAAGTCCTGAAATCTCACAATCGATCAGTTATCAATTAGCTTAACTTCAGTTATATTTACTTGTTTATCTTTGCTATTTTTGCACAACACTTCACACTTTTAGGAAACGTGCACCTTCTCATCTGAACATCCAGTTGCTTATGCAGAATGACGTCTCAACAAGAAGAGATGACAAAACACGCCGAAGGGGTTTTTCTGATTGCTATTCCACTAGAAAACCTTCCAGAAAGAACTCCTACCCTTCTGAAACAGCGGGCGCTTAATCAATTATGCGTTCAATTTGGCATTGCCGAGGCAGAAGTTTTACTCCCTGGACCATATGATTTCGCTGATAGACCTCCTTACGGTTTTGTTGCCATTAATCGCCAAATGTGCTTAAGTGGAGCAATTCCTCCTTTTAATGAATTTCTTCGACAAATCCTTCTTCGACTGACGATCTCTCCTTTCTAGCTGCATCCCAATGGCTCTGCCATTTTGATGGGATTGTGCGTTCTGTTCAGGAGGACTCTTGACCGTCTTTCGAGTTTTGAGGAAATCTGTTACTTGTGCACTTTTGCGAAGAACAAGGACCACCCTTCAATTGTACTTGTAAGAGGTGCGAGGAACCGCAAACTTATTTTGGATTTGCCGGAGAGTGCACATGGTTTTCTGAATCAATACTTCTACATTCGTTGCCCCGTAGAATTTTACGCAGACTGGAGAGTAGGAAGTGAGATCTTTTTTCCTTCTTTCTTCAATTTTATTCTAAGTTTTTCATGGTTCGTATTTCCAGGTGCTGATTCCATTCCTTATTTTTACAGCACTTCCTCCTCCTTCTAGAGATTTCAGCCATAAACCAGTTTTTGAAAGACAAAGCACTGTGGCTGCTGAAGAAAGAAGCGCAAAATTTCTATTGACAGAAGAACTTCTTCATCAGTTTGAGCTTCTACATCCTTCTCGTTCCACTCAAATTCATGAAGTTCCAACGGAGGTTCCTGATTCTCCGACGAACACTCCTGATGCCTCGGTCTCCACTAAAGAGCACTTGCGGGGAGAAACTTCTATAGAAACTTCGTTAGTAAAGTGTTCTACTCCAAGGGATGGCGCGGGGCCATCCGAAAAGCCCGCGCTTGCTCCCATAACTGAAGAAGAAGAGCCCCTTCCTCCAACCGGGAAGAATGCTGATGAAGGAGTTGATGGAGGAAGTCTGGTTAGGCACGACGGTGATGATATCTTTGGGAGTTTAAGTGACATAATTATCACTTCTCAAGAGCTCTTTAAAGATGACTCTGTCAGTGCTAAAGTTATATCCCCGGTGGTTGAAGCGACATCCGTTCTTAACCAGACTCCTTCAACCCAGGAATTGCCACTAATTATTAAACCTGTCACTACCCCTCAGCCGGCGAGCGGTTCGTAGCTAGTTTGACGCGCGTAGTTTGCACATCACATGCACTTAGGATTTCTTTAACCTTTCTATGCACATGCCTTTTTTAATAATTGAAAGATTCTCAAGTTGTGTTTCTTCCTTTGATTTTAGGTTCTCCAATGGGGCGAAGTGACTCTTTTTACGATGAATTCAAACAATACGGGAGACGAGGACAGTATGACTATAGGCGCCATCTTCCCGTACACAGAGAAACTGATGAGGAGAGGGCCGCCCGCAAGGCTAGGGAGAGACGCTCCTATGAAGAGCGCTATGGGAGAGGAGAAGAAAGACATGACCCTCCTCGTAGAGATGAGGACACCCATAAACGAAAGATTCACGATGACAGAGGGAAAAGTCATATGGTCGACTCTTCCAGCAAGCGGGCTAAACTTAGCGAAGGAACAGTGCCTTTAATTTATGAAAATGTCCCTGCTTCCTCTCCGGCCCCTGCTCGTTCTGACATTCAGACAATTATCAACAGGCCTGCATACCAAGTTGGGCAAGGTCCACCCACACTTCAAAGTCATTTTCCTCAGTGGTGCTTAAAAGGGGTTCGATTTGATCTCGATCTGGTCCCTCTTGACAAACCGGCTATGCTACGAAATCTTGATGCCGTCAGGGTTGACATCGAAAGAATGTCCAATTGGCAGAAACTTGTTGACGAGCTTCAAAGAGTTAATCGAGCGAACCTTGAAGCCATGCTCACAATGGAAAACGATAAAACTGAGTGGCAGAAGACTCTTGAATAGCATGACGCTGAGATGAGGAGCATTGCTTCCAATAACGAAAAACTCGAAGCGGAAGTGGAAAAGCTTAAAGGAGAACTTGTTACTTCCTCCACTTCCTATTCTCAAAAGGAAAGCATGCTCCAGCAACAAGTGCGAGACGCACATGCCAGTCAAAGGGCGGCTGAGGACAAACTCGTATGCAAAGAAAAAGTCATAGAAGACTATCGTGCTGAAGTTGCACAGCTGCGAGAACAAACTGGCTCCCAAAGCATGGAGATAGAATTATTAAAAGCTCGACTTGCCAATGCTGAAAGAGAGCGCGATGAGGCTATCGCTGGTAAATTTGCAGCTGAGGAAGCTCACCAAGCTACTAAAGCCGACATCGGCTCTACACTATTCGACTTTTATCTGCAATGCATTTTGGGACGCGGTAGCCTTGCGTTTTTGGGTCCTAAGTATGAAATCACACTGGCTGAAGTATGGGAGGCTGCCATAGATATGCTTGGGGGCGCTGGTTACTCTGAAGACCAGCTTGAAGAATATTATTTTGACGAGGAAACTCGAGCAGCGCTGGCCAGGGGAAAAGAACAACTTGCTAAATTTCGGGCTGAAACGACAAGAGGGGAATGCCCAGAGAAGGAAGCGCTTGTAACTGCCCCTGTCCCTCCTTCGGTTTCAGCTGGCGTTAATATAGCTGGTCCTAGTTCTTCTTCTCTGCCTCAAGACAAAGTTGATCTCGGAGTTACAACTTCCGGGGCTGTAGAAGAGCCTCAAGAGAGCACTGAAGCTCAGGACTATGAAATTGACGTGATAAAGACAACTTCTACAGGTAACTCTACTGTAAATTCTGCCACTGTCAATCTCGCTTAAGTGGATTGCTCACTTGTTTCTTATGGGTTCAATGAACTTCTTGACTATTTTCTCAGCCTTGATGAGCCTTCATCTCCTCTTTTTACTGACTTTAACCTCTTTTCTTCTATAGAGAAAGTATCAAGCACTGTTCAGATCTCGCCTTCTCCAGTTATCCCTCCTCTGTCCCTTCAAGTGACTCCTCCTTCTGCTTCACAGCCCGGGTCGCAAGAGGAGCAAATAGAGGCTCTTCATGGCTTAGATGATCCCATCGCTTCACAAGAGCAGAAAGACGAGGGACTTGAGGGAGGTGAGATATCTCCGGAGCGGACTCCTTCTGATGACATAACTTTGTCCAAACTAGTTACTCCAGGGAGTGAGTCTTCCTCAAAGAGGAGAAAGAAGCATGGAACATCAAGGAGGAGAGGGAAGAAAATCATTGCTACCGAGGAGGAACCGGAAGCTGGGCCAGTTGCACCTCCCTCTCCTTCTTCCCTTTTTCCCACAGATCGGCCTGAAAAGCTAACCATTCGGCCGGGTAAAGGGTCCAAAGGTGGTAAGAAGAAGTGAAGATTTTAGCTTCTTGTCTTTTGCATGTACCGGTCGAGAATTGTGCGGGTACCGGCCCCCGCTTTTTTATTTTGAAACCTGTATCTGCAATACAATTGAATAAAATGATCTTTTATTTGTACAGACTCTTGTTTGAATTTGAGAATGCATTTACTATTCATTTTTGCACAAGTTTATTTATATGATATTGCAGCGGGCTTATGGTATGTTGTTTGAGTATGACTTTACCGGCGTAGCTATACCATTTTGTATGTAACTATACCATGTTGCCCCCATACCATAAGCTTGCTGCAATATTTTATACTTCGAGGGGACTTGCACTCTTATTTGTTGAAGAATAATTATTTAATTCTTAAAGAATTTTTTTGTAGAGTACAACTCCCTTCGTATAAGTTTTTACGCTTTGTCCTTCGAAGAAATCACTTTTTTCTTTTGTTTATGTACATATTTTACCAAGTGAATTCTTCTATGTGGTAAAGCGGACCTCTGAAGGGTACTTAAACTCTTTTTTTTTTTTTTTTTGAGGAAGATCATTTTCCAGAATAGGCATATTACTCTTCCTTTAAAAGTTAAAGTATGCTCTTGATGAGGATTTTTTTTTAAAAAAAAAACATAGAAAGTTGTACCTCTGAGGAGGGATTTTTCACGTTTCAACACTTGGAAGTTTTATTTCAATCTTGGTGAAACGTGTACCTCCAAAGAGTTGTGCCTTTGAAGAAAGCCTTTTCACGTTTCAACACTTGGAAGTTTTATTTCAATCTCGGTGAAACGTGGGCTTCCAAAGAGGTCTTTCTTCTTGATTGTGCCTCCGAAGAGGTCTTTATTTTGTTTGCATTTCAACTCTGGTGAAGTGAAATTCCGAAGAGCGTCTGTTACACTTCAACTCCTGGTGAAATGTGCCTCCGAAGAGGTCTTTATTTTGTTTGCATTTCAACTCTGGTGAAGTGAAATTCCAAAGAGCGGCTGTTACACTTCAACTCCTGGTGAAATGTGGCTCCGAAGAGGTCTTTATTTTGTTTGCATTTCAACTCTGGTGAAGTGAAATTCCGAAGAGCGGCAGTTACACTTCAACTCCTGGTGAAATGTGCCTCAGAGAGGGTTTTCATTGCCTGGAAGTTACTCTCTCATGGTTGGAGGGTCATGACTCCTCCAATCTTTTTTGTTGAGTAGAGAACTTTCTTTTTTGTGGCATATGACCCATTAGAGGTCTTTATCCTCCGAAGAGTTGTGCCTCCGAAGAGGACTTGTGCTGCCGATGATGGCTTTGGTTGTTTCCTTGTCCACTTGCTTAAGCTTTTTCAGCGATCCTCTGTTTTTTTTCCTTTTCAAGTTCTCATTCCCTTTTCTTACAAGTAGCTTGTTTAATCCAAGGAAGTGTACTTCATTGTCAGGCAAGTTCGTGAGAACGGGCATTAGCTTCCTAATTGGATGTTTGTTTGTTCAAACGATCTCAATTTATTAGCAAGGGCCCGTTTCTACCGAAATCATAGGCCGTTCAATTGAAGTATTTCCTATCTAGGATTCGAATTCGGGGCTTTTGTGACTTGAAATTTGTATGTTGAATGATGGTGAGAATCACTCGGTCTTATTATGCGCAAGTTTTATTTCCATTGTCTGCAAAAATTTAAATCGACATTTCAGCAATACATTCTATGTACTTTTATATTGAAAATAAAGCAAACATGTAATAATAATAAGGAACACAAGATTTATAGTGGTTCGGCCAGGAATTTGGGCCTACATCCACTTTATATTCTTTCATTATTCACTTGCATCAGTTTTACAATTGCTTTCAATTACAAGAATCATACATTCACAACTCTTTTTATAATATTTCAACAAAATTTTCAAGTAAAGTATGGACGCAAGTGATTGTTGTTCCATGCCCTTGGAATTTGATCTCCTTCAACAGTAGTGAGTTTGAATGTGCCGTCAAGAAGCTTCTGACCTATGACATATGGTCCTTCCCAATTTGGCCCAAACACACCTGTCGCTGTCATAATTCTCTTCAGGACTAGATCTCCAATCTCAAAGCTTCGTTGGCGAACTTTGGAAATTGAAATGTCTGGCTATCCTTTGCTGATGAGCTGCAATTCTTAGATTAGCTTCATCTCTTTTTTCATCAAGGAGGTCTAGCGCTTCAAGCTGTAGCTTTTCATTTTCTGCTTGATTGAAATGGATTCTTCTGTGTGAAGGAACCTCTGTTTCTACCGGGATCATTGCTTCCGATCCGTATGCTAATGAAAAAGGAGTATGCCCAGTCGCAGTTTTGTGAGTGGTTCTGTATGCCCATAGTGCAAGTGGTAGCTTATCGACCCAACCACCTTTTGCTTTTTCAAGTTGCTTCTTGATGGTTGATTTGATGATCTTGTTTACTGCTTCCACTTGCCCGTTTGCTTGCGGATGAGCAACCGTTGAAAAGCTTTTCTGGATTTTGAATCGCTTGCAAAAATCTTGGAATTCCTCGCTTTCAAACTGAGTACCATTGTCTGTGATTATTTTCTGAGGCACACCATACCTGCAAATGATATTCTTGGTCACAAAACTTATCATCTTCTTAGAGGTGATAGTAGCCAATGGTTCAGCTTCAGCCCATTTAATAAAATAATCAACTGCAACAATAGCATATTTAATCCCTGATTTGGCAGTCGGTAGCAGCCCAATGAGATCCATTCCCCAAATTGCAAACGGCCATGGACTGACCATCTGTGTGAGTTCAGTAGAAGGCGCTCTAGGAATTTTGGCAAATCTTTGGCATCTGTCACACTTTCGGGAATAGCTTGCAGCATCTCGATTAATTTCTGGCCAAAAATATCCGTATCGGAGAATTTTCTTTGCTAATGTTTGGCCACCTGAATGATCACCACATTCTCCTCCATGTACCTCAGCTAGGATTGTTTTGGACTCTACTTTGGATACACATCGAAGTAATGGCATTGAGAATCCTCGTCTGTATAATCGGCCATCCTGAATTACATAGCGAGAGGCTTTCCTTAGTAGCTTCTGTCTCTCTCTCGAATTTTCTGGCAGAGAACCTCTGAGTAAGTAGTCCTGTATTGGAGTCATCCATGACTCTTGTTCTTGAGATACATTCATAATCCAGTCTATATCCATCTCGTCTATACTTGGTGCTGACAGGACTTCTACGGGGACTAATCCCAATAGTTGAGCTTCACCAGAACTTGAATACTTTGCGAGGGAATCTGCCTTCATATTCTCTTCCCGGGGAATATGGTTTATTGAATAATGATCGAGCTCACATAGAAGTTCCCAAGCCTTTGACAAGTAGGCAGGCAGGTTTCCCCCTTTCGTTTGAAATTCCTTCTTGACTTGGCATACAATAAGCTGAGAATCACTGAAGATCTGTAATGCTCGGATGTTTAGTTCTTTAGCGATTTTCAGTCCTGCGATAAGAGCTTCATATTCTGGTTCTTTGTTTGTTGAAGGAAATTCCAATGTTAGTGCATAACATAATGACCGACCTTCAGGGGTTTCAAGTACCACCCCGGCTCCAGAACAGTAGTCATTTCTTGCGCCATCAACATATAACTTCCACTGGATTGGGGAATCATTGATCGCTTCTTCCTCACCATTACATTTTTCTGTGAATTCTGCAATGAAATCAGCTAAAGCTTGTCCGTTGATTGCTTTTCGGGGGTGATAAGTGATGTCATATTGATTGAGTTCAATGTTCCACTTTAGAAGACGACCCGAAGTTTCAGGGCGAAACAGGACTTGCTTTAGAGGTTGATCAGTGAGGACTCTGATAGGATGAGCTTGGAAATATTGCCTCAACTTCCTTGATGCAACCAGTAGACAATAGGCGAGTTTTTCCAACTTGGAGTAATTCAGCTCTGCCCTAGTGAGTCTTTTGCTGATATAGTAAACCGGATGTTGAATCCTTTTGTCTTCTCGTATCAGCGCTACACTTAGAGCATGAGATGATACTGCCAAGTATATAAGAAGATCCTCACCATTGCCGGGCCTAGAAAGTATTGGAGGCGTCTGCATATGACGGATCAACTCATCAAAGGCTTTTTGGCATTCGGGAGTCCATTCAAAGTTCTTCTTTCCTTTCTTCAGAGCATCAAAGAATGGGGTGCATTTATCAGTAGCTTTGGAAATGAACCGACTCAAGGCGGCGACCTTTCCGTTGAGACTTTGCAATTCCTTCTTCGTTCTAGGAGCTTTAACTTCTTTTAAGGCAGTAATTTGAGCTGGACTAGCCTCAATGCCCCTAGCGCTGACGATAAAACCTAAGAACTTTCCGGATTCGACCCCAAATGTACATTTCAGAGGGTTAAGCTTCATTCTGTATTTCCGAAGGACTGCGAACATTTCTGCTAAGTGTTCAATGTGATCCGCTACTTTCTTAGACTTTACTAACATGTCGTCGACGTAGACTTCCATAGTTTTTCCCAATTGCGGTTTGAACATAGCATTAACAAGTCTTTGGTAGGTTGCCCCTGCATTTTTCAATCCGAAGGGCATAACTCTGTAACAATAAAGACCAACATCGGTGATAAAGCTCGTATCCTCCTGATCAGGTTCATGCATCATGATCTGGTTGTATCCGGAGTAGGCATCCATAAAAGACAACAACTCATGTCCCGCTGTTCTATCTACCAGTTGATCGATCCTGGGTAATGGGAAGCAATCTTTGGGGCAGGCCTTGTTTAGATCTGAAAAATCGATACACACTCTCCATTTTCCATTAGCTTTCTTAACCAGCACTGGATTTGACACCCAATTCGGATAAGTAGATTCTTTGATGAAGTTATTTTCCATGAGTCGATCAACTTCTTCTTTTAATGCTGCAGACCTTTCTAGACCTTGGGTTCTTCTTTTCTGTTTCACTGGTGTAAACTTTGGGTCAATATTCAGAGCGTGTACTGCAACTTCTGGGGATATTCCACACGTATCGGCATGAGTCCAAGCAAAGACATCCAGATTTGCTTTCAGGAAAGATATCAAGATATTTTGAATTGACACATTAAGCTGTGAACCCACATTCAACACCTTATTTGGGTCCTTCGGGTCAACAGGTACCGGTACTGTCGTTTCTACCGGTACTACTCTATTCTCCCCTGCACCGGCTTTTCTAGGATCCATCTCTTTTCGTGCCCCGCTATGCTCGCCAGTGCAAGGTCCGCCCCGTAATTGCTACAAGGCCGGTTCTTTGATGCGGACTGGGGTTGCCGCATCCTTTCCCATTTCCCTTTTTCTTGCCTCTCGCAGCTCTGTCAGATAACACTCCCGCGCAGCATTTTGATCCCCTTTTATAACTCCTACTCCATTGTCTGTAGGGAATTTAATGGTGAGGCACCATGGGGCTAGAACAGCTTTGAACGCTGCGAGCGTTGGACGACCAAGGAAAGCATTATAAGCAGAAAATTCGTCAACAATCACAAAAGTTTGCTTGCGGACTACTTTCCTTTCTCCTTCTCCAAGTTCTACTAGCAGATCAATGGTTCCTATTGGTTGCTTTGGCTCCCCAGTGAAGCCAGCGATTTTCTGCGATGAGGCTTGTACATCGACCATAGGGATTTTCATTTGGTCGAATGTCTTCTTGAAGAGGATATTACAGGATGCACCGCAATCAATGAGAACTCTTCTGACAATGGCCGGTCCGATACCAGCTGAGATGACTAAGGGATCTAGGGTAGGAGCTTCGACACCTGTGGAATCTCTAGCTCTGAAAACAATATCATCACTGAAAGTTTTTTGTTGTTTCAGGGGCGTAGTGTCTTCTAAAACAAAGACATCTTCTTCGGCTGGAACATATTTCAAAGCCCTGGTATATCTCTCCATCTCACCCCAGCTCTTGCCAGCTGGGTGAGGTCCTCCTGTAATGACATTGATAATGGGCCTTCCAGATTCATGCCCTGCAGCCTTCTCACCTGTCCTAGGCTGATGAACAGGAGCTTGTTGCCCCTGACTTGACGATGCAGGATTGTTGCTACTCTTTTTCACAAATTGCTGCAGCTTATTTTCTCTTAGCAACTCTTCAATCAGATTTTTCAACTGGCGGCATTCATCGGTCTCATGACCGGGTTGATTATGGAAGCGGCAGAACTTCCCACTCTATATGGCCTTTTTCCCGGTCCTCAGAGGGATAAGTTTAGGAAAATCAACAGAATCTTTAGTGGCAAGGTAGATATGCTCCGGCGTATGCGATAATGGAGTATACTCTGATGGCTTTAAGGATCGAGGCTTCTTTAGATTACTCTGTTTCTTCCCATTATTATTCTCCCTTTTTTGCCCCACCGATTCATTCTTGCGTGGAGCGACAGTGTTATCTTCAGCATTTTCCAACACTGCCTTTACCGGTACAGGACGGCTTTCCAGGCGTATGAATTCATCTGCTTTTTTATAGAACTTTTCAAGGGAAGTTGGTTCCTTCATGTTTAGCCATTTCCCAAATTCGCTCAACTTATCAATAGCCCTCATCAGATAAGTCAATATCATCCGCGGTTCCGCATTGTCCACCTCAGCCAGCGCTATATTAAAGCGATTCAAGAAAGATCTGATAGATTCACCCGGATTCTGTTCTAAACTCGACAGCGACATGATGTCCTTGGCCTTTGAAGCATATAGTCTGAACTGCTCCATGAATTTCCGGGTCAAGTCCGAAAAATGATCAATAGATCGGATTGGCAGCTTGGTGAACCACAGTAGAGCCACACCTTCAAGGTATACCGGAAAATATCGGCACTTTATCTCATCAGAGGCTCTGGCACCTGTCATGTGCCAATCATATTTATAAAAGAATTCATTCGGATCACTTGTCCCTTTGTAAGCTGGAATAGTTGGAGGGACAAACTTCCTTGGAAACTCCGCCTTTAAGATTTTCTCAGTAAATGGAGTTTTACTTGGGGCGAAACCCCATTCTTTCTCGTCTTCAACCCTCTGCATACTTTCTTTCATGATTTGCCGGACCATTCTAGAAAGATACTCCTCATCATGTCGAGTTCTAGATCCACCAACCTCAGGGAGCGTTTGCTCAAAGGGACTAGCAGCCCTTTCAGGAGCATTCCTTTCATTAGCATCATGAATGTTGCCAGCATAGTTCCTTTCATTACCAGCCGGTTGATTGTTTGCTCCAAGCAAATCGTTCAACTTATTCAGAATTAGAGCATTTTGGGCACTCTGAGCCTCTAATTGTGCATTCTGGGCGTTTATCTGCTGGTTCAGCCCTAATATTACAGCATCCAACTCCGCTTTTGTAACCCCAACAGACGGAGTGGGTTGATTAGGCACAGGGGAAGCGGAGGTTCCTTCTTGAACATTCCCAGACCTGACAGATCTACTTTTCCTTCCAGGAGCCATAATCTCAGAAAGACTTCTGGTTTTCAAGGAGATTCTCTCTACAAATCCCTGTGAAGCAATGATGATAATTTTCCTGAGTTGGGTTCTCAGTGAAAGCACCAAAAATGTTAACGCTAAAATTTAAACGCTAACACCCCGGTGTGTGAAGTGTAGTTGTGAAAGCACCACCCGATGACTCGGGAACAGATTATAAGCAGATAATAGCAGAAAAGCAGTAAACAACAACAATTTTATAGTGGTTCGGCTTGAAGGTATAGCCTACGTCCACTTTAAGTACTTTTATTGATGATCTCGTTACAAGCTGATACAATTCTTTCCAGATTCAATGCACTTTGGATTACAAAACACTTTGAACAAGTAGCTCAAACTTCAATGAAGGTGAGAGTCTTCAAATCCATGTTGAATGTATGTGATCTCTTCTTCAAGTTGTTTGTAGAGTTCTTCGTGTCTTGAGAGCTTCGAGTGTTGGATTAGTTTGGAATGCAGCAGAGTATCGGCGCTTGAAGAAAATGAGCCAAAAATCCTTTGCTAGTTGGAGTTAGGGTCATATTTATAGGCATTTTTCGGAGTAAGGTCGTAGGTCGTGACCGACCTAAGTAAGGTTGTAGGTCGTGACCGACCTAAGTAAGGTCGTAGGTTGTAGTCGACCTGAAGAGCATTGGCCCTCCTTCCACCAGAACACGCATCTTGATTTGCATAAGTCCTAGGTCGTAAGCGACCTATCCCCCCCATGGCACAGCATAGTCAACTTCTTTACTCTGGCATTTAGGTCGTTAGCGACCTATCCTTGGTCGTGAGTACTTTCCTGTAGCCATAGCTGATCTTAGGTCGCTGAATCCCTTAGGTCGTGACCTTCCTTAGGTCGAAGCACTGCGCTAGGTCGTGTGAATTCTATAGGTCGCGGTCTTCTTTAGGTCGTGGAGTTTCATAGGTCGGTGGACAGTTAGGTCGCATAAAGTCTTTAGGTCGCTTGCTTGCTTATCTAGTTAGGTCGTGAAGTATTCCTAGGTCGCAGAGTTCCATAGGTCAAGACCATCTTCAGGTCGCACTTACTCTTAGGTCGCGGCTTCCTTTAGGTTGCAACTTTCTGTTAGGTCGCGAAGCTTGATAGGTCACGGCCTCCTTTAGGTCGCAGCTCTCTGCTAGGTCGCGAAACTTGATAGGTCGCGGCCTCCTTTAGGTCGCAGCTCTCTGTTAGGTCGCGAAACTTGATAGGTCGCGGCCTCCTTTAGGTCGCAGCTCTCTGTTAGGTCGCGAAGCTTGATAGGTCGCGGCCTGCTCTTTAGGTCGAGCCATCTTTAAGTCGCTAGGCCATTCCTGTAGTTAGGTCGCTCCATGTCTTTAGGTCTTAGGTCGCTAACGAAGAGGAGTTAACATTAGCCAAACATATATACTTGGAAATATTCGAAATAAAAACTATTTTTAAACACTTTATTTAAAAAATATTAGTTATGAAAATATTATAATAATATCTCAAATAAACTTCAAGCCTGAAACTAATTTTAAAATAAAATTTGTAGATAGCGTATAACTATTTAAATAGTCATTTTCAAAAACAAATTACAACTAAATCTTTAAATAATCACTTCTATAATTAATTAAATAAATCATTACTTTAAAAAATTTAAAAAAACTTAAGAAAATAATTTTCTCCACAAACATCCTTTTAAATTCAACTTTAGAATTTTTAATTTATATTTGAAAGCTACTTTTAAAAACATACTCGGCTTTTCAGGGAAGATACATTTTCCATTTCAAAATGGACCGTTTAAATCAATAAATAAATTTTCTTTATTTATCTAAATTTATATTCCAAATCCACAAATTTCATTCCACACTTTAAAAATAAATCAATACTTTTTTAAAACAAATTTCCCTTCCCTTTTTAAATTCCCATTGTGAATTTAAATTTTCCAAATATCTACTGATATACGATTTTCAAATTTATTTCAAAAATCATTTCCAAACACCAAATCAATTTCCAAATTGATTTCAAATTTTATTTTAAACACCAAATCAAATTCCAAATTTATTTCTAAATTTATTTCAAACACCAAATCGATTTTCATTCAAACACCAAATCAATTTTCATATTGATTTCCCAAAGATTTATTTTTTTAACACCAAATCAATTTTCGAATTTATTTTTAAAATAAATTCCTTTATCACTTCCAAACTATTTAAAATCCGTGTTTTAAAATTAATTCTTCAACTTTTGAATAATATTACTTGAAATCCATTTACTTAAATCGTTTCCCATATTTAAGGAATTCATTCAATAGGATTCAAAAATAAAACTTTATCCTTTTACAATTCCTTTTAAATTTATCCAATTCTCAAAAATAAATTTTACTATAAACTTTCAACTTGAATTTCAAAAATCCAATTTTATTTATTTTTGGTATCCTACGATACCAAAAATATATTCGGCTAAACTATAGCCTTTAATGATTTCAATCACAAATATGATCACACATAGATTATAAATAATCAACACATAATATTGAAACAAATTCAAATATTTGAGGAATCCAGTTGGATCCCTCCAACCTGTTTTCCTACATCCATAGACATTAGCACAACAATTAAATACCAATTCCACTTCGAGGTGAAATATCGCGGTATATGGGATCAATATAATATCATCCGCTATTATACGGTGCATATGGTGTCATCCGCTATATAATGTGGGAAATCAATCACTCTAAATACATATATAATACCAATTCCACTTTAAGGTGGAATATCGCGGTATATAGGTTTATGTAATATCCTCCGCTATTATGCGGCGCATAGGGTCTAATCTAATACAACTGATAATACTTTATCATCCAAGCGCACAATCAACAATTTTAAATTTAACTATTTAAAATTTAACTGGGAATTCCAATTGAGTGAGAAGATCTCACCTTGACTATGCATGCAACCCATTTTCCATTTTGACCATTTCTTTACAGTTTCAGACCTTGTAAAACAATTATAGGATTTTCATTAATATTTGAACTAATCGAACAATTAAATTTCCATTTGATTATTTAAATTAACGAATGATTTAGTTTAAAATTGATTTTCCTAAAATAAATATTTTTGGTAGTCAAAATAGTTAAATAAGCTAATGAACTAATTAATCACCTTATACATCATTTAAAAAAATTAATTTGTGAGTTAAAAAAAACAATATACATATTTTTCTTTGAAATCGTGTACATTTATAAAATGATTTATATAAATCTCGATTAATCAAATCTTCGATAAAAAAATTCCAAATCTATTTCTAAAAACCCTTTTCTATATAAATTCATTTTCAACTTTGTCTATATACATACAAATTAAAAAAAGGAAAATATCTCTGCTTATAATTTAAATTGAAAAGGAAGAAGATGATATACCACTGCCTCCTACATCGATCGCTCATCCACTGGCTACCCTAAATTCGAGACTTCCCTTGACAACACGAGCCTCCACACGAATGTGACCCAACTCGCGAAACCACTCGCTTAGCCCTATCTCGATCGTCACCGATGTGAACGGCACTGACATTGATGATAGCCCCATCGCGACGCTATCTTCCTCGAGTCAACCTCGATGCCAGTATCTAAGAGCGCCTCGCACTTGATCTGCAACGAACATACGACCATCGAGACTTCGAGCCCGACTCCTCCACGCCATCGCGCAAACACCTAGTCGCGATTCCTTTGCTTGATCAATTAGATTTCCCCCACGACGAACCCTAACTGCCTTCTCCTTCGATAATCAAGTCGCCTACCCTCTAGTCACGAATTGTGACACCGACGCCCCATCTTTGTACGATTGCGACTCGAAAATTATACAAAAAAAGAAATTGATTTCCCCCCCGGCTTCGGCCATTTTAAATTTTTTCCCTGGAACAATTTCGTGCATTCGAATCGAAGAAAGAGGAGAATTCGATTTGGAATAAATAAAGGAAGCGACCATTGAATTTTTTCTTTTGATTTGAACGAGAGAAAGTTTTGTTCGTTCATTTGTTTTCTTTTGGTTTGACTTTTTTTTCATTCCTTTCTTTTGAACGAGATAAGCATTATATTTTTTTCTAGTTTCCAAACGAACGCGTGTTGATTTGTAAACGACACATGCTCTTCAGGGTGACAAGTGTGGCTGCGTCTACAGTGAATTTGGAAAAGGAAACATTCATATTATATTTAAGTTTAAATTCAAATCATTTTGATTTCCGCGAATCAAAATTTCGATCTCCGATTTAATGCGTGCCGCCAGGCGCTTATAATGTTATACGCCTATTACGAACGCAATGGAAATGATTTCGAGGCCAAATTCGATCGTATGAAGAAGATAGCTTTTTGGACCCGGCTATTATATTAAATTTAAATATAATTTTCAACGCGTTTGCTTATCGTATGCTCACACAACAACTCCAAATACTACGAAAATTGAAATCCGGTAATAATACAATATTACGGATATAATGGAACTGGTTTCGTCAAATTTCGAGATTTTGCCTCGGAAGGCTGATTTAAATGATATAATTTCAAAACTGAACAAAACATTTCCAAATCCAATTCTTAAGCTTCCATTATTTTCAGTATTGTCAATTTAAATTTTCTAAGCCTTTGAAATATTTTTAATCAGCATAAAATGGAAGATAAAATTATTTTATCCAACTTCAATAATTAAATTCAACAATTAAATTGCCAAATTTATTCTGATATTTGAAACTAACATTCAAATATTTAAAATCAATGAAATATTTCGATTTCAAATGTTCAAAGTTCTGGATTGTTACACAAATCCTTTAAAATCCAATACATATAGGTCACACGAGAAACTATAGGATAGATAAGAAATTCTTAGACCACTACAGATCATATCTAACATGGTCACTCCCCCTATGGGATTATATACAAAAATAGGGTGGTCCACGATACTAGGGGTAATATGAAATTTCCTTACTGTTTCCAAAGAAATAAAACTGAGGGAAGCACCAAAATCAAACAAAACTCTAACATAAATTCCATCAAAAAAGGAAAGCACCTTCAAGAACGCCTTTGCCTTTTCCATCAGATAGGTATATATACAGATATATAAAAACTACAAATACGCTCTCTCATGATAGGAATTAACTAAAAAAGCCTAGGTATTATCTCAACCTAGTGCTCTGATACCAACTGTGATGACCCACCTTTAATTCCATAGATAGACGTATCGTAGATTAGAAAGAAATAGGTAGAAAAGAAAATAGATAGAAAGAACTAAACAATATCAGAATCTCACAGCGGTGCGGAAAAATGTATTACATCACATAGATATTACATAGTATTCATCATACATCAAAGTCATTCAGTTACAACATCACGTTAGACAATCGTGAAGACCTGCCTATTCATTACATCCCAAAATGCAAAACAGAGTTACTAACACAACGTAATAGATATATATAAATATGCCAAGTTTCCTGCTCTAAGCATTTTCCAAATTCGTCAAGCCAACCTGATCACTTGGCTACTCATAAAAATTTGAGCACCCAAGAGTTTAAGAAAAACAGAAATAAACTCTGGGTCAAACATGGGTCTGGTGTGAGTAAATGGCTTAAATTGTTTAATTGGAAAAATCATTTTGAAATCAAAGGTATCTCGTAAGACTCTCCGTAAATAAACACAGACAAGTTTGTCCCTTACGATAACCAAAACATTTGATAGGAAATCCAGTTATATTAAAATAGTGTCAAGGATTTTCAATATAAAATAGGAAATAGCTAGAATGCTTACATCTCACGTTCCGACATATTTGGGCACAATCAAAACCGTACAGGCACTTATTGGAGATTGGATTTCATACAATGGCAGGGCTACTGGGGTACCGCCCGTCATAGTACCTGGTCCAGATCAGAGTACCGAGTTTCCACCCTAATCCCCTTTAACACAAGACCGAAGCTACCTCTTACTGGATAGTCCGAATAAGACAACCCGCGGTTGTGGCCAACAACCACCCACATAGCCAAATAAAAGGGACCACTAGATAGGGCAAAATATTATCCAACGTGGGTGCTGGCCACTTAGCCTTGCTGCACCTCCCCTGTTTTAGACATTGCTGATTGATGAGGCTTGAGGGTACGATTACCATTATAGCACACATACCTTGGAATGTTCATCGTCCTCCATTGACAATTGTCTAATAGTATCCGTCCATACAAGTCCGTTCCGGGTCTGAATGAAACCGAAGGCACTGTCTCCGTTACACTCGTTTTGGAATCACCGGAAGAGTTAACGAAAAATAGCCCTTGCACTCTGAATCTTCAATCTCAATCTTCACTTGAGATTTCCCGACCTATCGCTTAATTTGGATTGATGTGTTTTTGGGATAAAAATTCGATATCCGATCCCGGTCTCATCGAAATCCAAACGCCGTCTTTTAAGGCCAAATTGTTTAAGTAAAACAATTTAATTCAATTCAGAATATCATAATCACAAAGTAATTTCATCACAGATAAATAACTCACACTTATCATAGTTCAACCTAGGCATTGCACATCACGGAACATTACAAGTTAACATACTAGAGATATTAATCAATCAAACATTCAATACAATTAATCATCCATGAGCAAGATTAATTAATCACACAATTTATAATTAATTTAATTAAAACCAAATAAATTAATTACTTATGATTTAATTAATTATAATCCCTCTTAATTAATTAATTATAAACCATTTACTATTATTTTAATTATTGGAATTAATTAATTATTCTTTAATTACTTAAGGCCTTAATTAATTAAAGACAAACCATTTATCTTAATCATTTTACTTAATTAATTTAAGTTTTACTTAATAAACCTTTGGAATTAATTTATTATTAACTTAAGAAATAACTTAAGACCTTTAAGTTAATTAATAGTTAAACATTTCACCTTCTTAAATCAACTACTTAATTACACTATATAATTCACTTTAATAAACATAGGAATTAATTTAAAATAAAGGACATATAATAAATACTTTAAACTTAATTAATTTAAGTTAAAAATATTTTTTATAACCTTTAACTAATTTTACACTTAAAAAAACATTTATTATTTAAAGAAGTGGGTTAAGAAAATTGTTTTAAGTAAAACTTGTTTTATTTTAAAATTTTAAAAATTGTTACTACACTAATACCCGTACCCGAGACAAACCCGGTGCAAACCCACACTCAAACCCAAGCCAAGGCCTTCGTTTTCTTTTCCTTCATTTTTATTTTAAACTTTGTTTTATTTAAATTTAAAAACTGTTACAACTGGTTAAAACACTAGCGATGTAACGGCTAAGATTTTTCCACGTTCAAAAATCGACATCCATACTCTACATCGTACTCGAATGCCGTAGATTCGATCATTCAAATCCAAGTCGCCGGAGCTTATAACACAATTAAGTAAACAACACAGTGGAAGAAAAAGAATAATACATTGATAAACAGTATTTATACAATATCTGATACAACAGATGATACAATAGATATCAATACACATCGGAGATATGATACAATAAAATAGCAGCGGAAAAGAAAATAGATAACACCAGCAGCGGAACAATATCACCAAGACAGTCTTCAAAAGAGAACTCCAACAGTAGCTCGAACCAACATCACGATACACAAAGACAAGCAAGTCTCGTCCGCATCAAAAAACTGAACTAGCTCCAGATAATCTACTAAACCTGACTATCTGAAAAACCCAACTCTAGACTGCCCGTGTGGAAAAATTTTGAGCACCCAGAGTTTAGGAAAGAAACAATAAACTCCGGGTCAGTCATGAGACTGGTATGAGTAACAAAAATAGTTTATCTTTAAAAACAAAACAAATGAATATTTTAAAATAGATCCGCAATGTTTTTAGAAAATGTAACTACCATAAGAGCTCCCGCCACACACACACAATGCAAACGCAAACTTGGAGGAGATTTCTTCTTATGATAGTCAAACATGCTTGATGCGAGATAATTTCTTGATATTATTACTATAAGTGCAAAGTGTGGAAAACCATTTCGAAAGTAAAATATAAATCTTAGCCAGCATAGGTACCATTATATTATGCCTGCTATAGCTACCATTTTAAATGGTAGGTTCTACAGGTAAAACCGTACAAGGCTTGTATTGTTTCTTTGGATTTCCAACAAAAGGTCAGGCCAAGGAACTTCCCATTGCCACATGGGTACGACTCTGGAAGGACGCCCCGAGAACCTAACCGGATCTCTGCCAACACAAGGCCGAGTTACCCCTTAACTAGGTAATTACTGACACGAGTATGCCATCCCCCGGTCGTAACCAACCTTTATCCGGGATCCCGACAACCAACAACCACAAAGTAATAAATTCGCAGTAACCACATAGGTTAAATATCTGGGCTCCATACCATGATACCACCTCTATCCAGAAAGAAATGAACATACCCTCAGGGGGCGCTATCCCCAAATAACCTTGCCGCATCTTTCCTATTTCGACCATTCCGGGGTGTGAGGTTCGACGAAGTCTCGTCCATAAAGCTATGCTTTTTACAAAAGCCATGCTTTGATCAACAAATGATCAGCAACACTCAGCATGCCACATTACCAAATTGGGAATATATCGTTGATAACCTTCAACTACATAACCTCTGAGCTCATACGTCCCAAAGAAGGGTGTTAAGCTAAAAGAATAAACTCTCCGCCACCAACAGAAATGTATTTCAAAGAAATCTGCTTTATATCTCAAAATGTAATGTCAGACACACAATCCATACAAGTCTGTTCTGGGTTCGAACAGAACCGAAGGTACTTCCAAAGAAGTCCTTGCAATCTGGGTATTCACAATCCCGATGGAACTTCCCATGACTTAGGGAATCTCTATACCGGCGCGCCTCGTTGCAGAGACAATCAACGAGTTATCCTTTCGTTCTCGAAAATACCCGGTCTTCACCACCAGTCTTTAAACGCTATCCATATACGTTGTATCAATATTCGGAACGGGTTATATGACACAAAGGTCCTTCCCCGGCTAAACCGAATAACGACCGCAATATTAAAAATCATATGGATGCCGGGGTCTCAGTTAAATCACAGCTTAAAGCCAAAATCTTTTATTCGAATGGTTAAACAAATTACCATTTCAAATCTTTTAAACAAAAAGATTTAATTTAACAACCCTCAATGGTTTAAACAATTTCCATAATTTTGATCTTTTTAAACGAAAAATTTAATCCACAAAGTACACCCCATGCACAAAGTTCTATTCGTGGATTTCAAAACAATTTCTATTTCAATTGGATTAACTCGTTAAATCTTTAAATCAAGATTTAACTTATATCTCTCAAAATTCATTTCCAAAGATTCATTCATTGCCTTTCAAAAATAGTGCCATTTTAAGTTGGATTAACTTATTCGGTCTTTGAATCAAAGACTCATTTTATAGCTTTTAAAACAATTCTATTCTATTTCAAACTTGAAATCTTTTAACACCATTTGGAAATCATTTCTTTAAATGAAACATATTTTTATTCGAAAATAAGTAGTTTTTGTTTCGGAAATTTCCGATCACTTTTATACAAGTTAAAATCTTTGGGTTAGTTTAAATTCCCAAAAGCAATAGTTCAAAAAAAATGGTTTAAAACCCGTATAAACTTGTATAATTCTTTTTAAATCATAAATACTAATATAGATTCAATTTCAGATATTGAATTCCAGTTTTAATCAAATTATTCAAATTTCAAATGTTTATTAAGTTATTCAAAATAACATACATTTTTAAAACACCTTTTCAAAAGTTTTTCATATTAAACTTAATTTATTTCCAAAAACTATTTGAATTTAAAAATTCAAATTCAAAACTTATTTAAACAACTGTGACTTAACCGATTTCCTCATGAAATCCATATTTGTGTGTGTATAAGTGTGGCCCAGGGGTTTAACACAAAAGTGCAACATCATTCAATCATCACAGATTAAAACATAGAAATATAGTTGATAAGCAGTATAAACTGTAACGCTTATCTTACAGATCACAGATATATATCACAGATAATAAATTTCATCACAGATAATTAATCATATTTTAGATCACCACCCAAATCAGGATATATCCCAAAACATCAGGCATCGGGAATATCAACAATTCAACCATTCAATAAGATCTAAACATTCATATATAAAATTTATTAATCTTTTAATTAATGGAACTCAGATTAATTACTAACCCAGGTTAATTAACATTAAATTTATTATCCTTAATAAATGAATAAATCATTGATAATTAACCCTTAATTATTTATTGTAATTAATTACATAATTAATTAACACTTAATTAATTACAAAAAGGATTATTCCTAATCACCAATTAATTACATTGAGTAATTAGCTTCTTAATTGCTTCCATAAAGTAATTACACTTACACAATTTTATAAATGATTATCTTTAATCAATCTAATCCAATTGATTGTCACAATTTATCACATTTGTGAATTATTCAAATAAAATCTTAGTTAATGACTCCATTTACTATTGAATTTCTTTAATTACCTTTGTAAAGAGATTTACTTATATTAATCATTATAAATCGATTCACCATTAAGAACTCATTTGTTAATGAATTAGAAATCATTAATCTTCATTACTTAAAGTCACTCATTCATGATTAAATATGTTCTTTACAACATGTTAAAAACGTTGTTTAAAATTTCTTTTTTTTAAATCCATTTTTTAACTTAAGTTCTAAAACTAAATTAATTTCAAAATCTTGGAATTAGATCTAAAATTTAATTTGTTAAAATTTCCATTTACAAATTTCAAATCTATTTTAAATTCAAATTTCTTCAAACATTTAATTGGTTTTGAGTTATTTAAACAATTTGAATTTTAAATTTTATTTATGTTCAAAATAAATTTCAATTCAAACTTGAATTATATTTGTATTTTGATTGAAACCTCAGTATAACACCTTCTTTGTAAATTTGAATTTAGTTTTCAAATTCAGGAAATAGAAAACAGGTTCAAGTTGAAAAGCCTGGGACAAAATTTGACTCGAGCACTTCCTACTCCAGCTTCGAGTAAACTACTCGATTTACTCGAGTATTAGTTCGAGTCATTTACCCATCTTCCCCAAGACTCCCTGTACGCAACCCATCTTCTTCTTCTTTTTTCTTTTTTCTGTAGTTTAAAGTTTAACTAAGCATAAATAGCATCAGGTAACTCACTTTCGAACTCAACCTAAAACTCGAAGTAACCCATCTCCCAAATCGAGCACGACTCGAGTCAGATGTCGACAACACCTCTGATATGATTCACCGCGCTGTACACGTGCACGGCGGCGCAGTCGACCTCCGGCGATCACCAATATCATCGACAACTCGAAAATTACCCCCAAACTCGAAATCTAAACTCAAATTACCTACAGGAATTTCAATCGAAAATTTAGCCTATGGTCGAAAAACTACAAACACCCCCTACCATATAAAACGCCACACCATCGCCGCTTACGCAACCAATGACTCCCAAACTCGGGCCTCGACTTTTTCAACCCCCAAGTCAACATCTCCCTGAGTATCATCGAACTCGATCCACCACTGACTCCTCCCGAGCACGAGAACCAAGCCGACCAAACACTTCATGTTAAACCCTAAATTCGATTCGCCCCAAAAGTTATTGCATTATATAATTTTTCTATCATTTTTCCTAGATTCGTGGTTCATTAAACTAGCCTCCCAACAAACTTCAGCACCTATGATTTGTCAAAACAACTGAAATTGATAAAAATGCATTTTTTGTTAATTTTCGAACCGCACCTTGTATACTTATCTAAAAATCATCGTTCTTGTTTTAAAAATCCTACTTTTTAATATAGTTTCAAGTTATATAATTGAATCCAAAATTTACAACATTCGAAATTGGCATAGATTCTAGTATGCTCTGTAAAACTAAATTTTCAACTGCAGTACTTCACTAACATTCTTAAAACAAATTTTTAACAGCTTGATCCATTCGTAAATAACTTATTTTGTTTTGAAATGTAAGCCTATAAATGATTAGAAGAAGATGTTTTGTATTTTGATTATCTACTTAACCCTGTAACTACAAACAAGAAACAACAGTATATATAATTGTCTCAGAACACTCATACATATAATCACAGAGCTACACAAACAATATATATCCATTCCAGAAACTTTCATGCAATCAAAATTTATACTTTGGGTTTTTAAAAGTGAAGTTACTCACCAGAGATTGAAGAAGAGAAGAACAGAGGACTGCTGTGCTGAGGTAGGTTGTGAAAAATTTCAAGTTAAAGCTTCCTTGTTTGATTCTCTGGTAGTTGTTGTTTTCAGGTTGCTATTTTTTTTTCTTTTTTTTTTCTCAGGTTGATGAACGAACAAAAATGAAGAAGTTGACATATAAAAGAAGTTTACAGGGATGATGTTATTTGTACAGGTGATAAAATATTGTTTGTACAACATCAAAGATCTTTTCTTACTTTACTTCTTTTTTTTTATAATAGGGTGGCTGATATATTTTGTTGTGTACAAAAGATATGGCATATAGTATACATTAATTGCTAGAGGTATGTTGCATTATGACTGCTTTACAGAGAAGTTACTCTTTGCTTATACTTGTTTATGCATATGAATGTATTTATTTTATAAGCTTATACCTTCATTCTTTTATTTGTTTGTGCTGAGATAAATTTGTATGTGTAGATAGATCTTTTATTTTACTTTTGTATTCACTTTATATTTTACAAAGTTTATTAACATGTTGTTTTAGTTGTTGTTATCAAACTTAACTTATGTATTTAGTTCTTCCTATACAAGCTTGCTTTTACTTTATGTATGTAGATATAAAGTTGTTATTCTTATTTGTTCATATTTGAATGTATTGTTTCTTTCTTTTCTTTTGCTTTGTCTCATTACTTTAAAATATAATTGAACTTCTATTTTAATATGTTTTTGGATCTTTAATCAATATGTTTACTTTCTTATATATATTTTAATTTCCATTTCTAACCTAAATATTTATTTATTTTTACTTAAATACGAATTGTCTTTACATTATTCATAAAATTCAATTCAAATTAATTCAAATACATTTCTCAATTAATTCATATTTTATATTTATTTATTTAATTAATTCACGATTTTTATTCAAAAATTTAGTTAATTAACAATTTAAACTAAATTAAAATTTGGGATCGTTACAGGCGAACTACCCGAGACTAACCCGAAATCGACCTCAACACAAACCCGGGACAAAACCCTTTCTTCCCCGAGTCCTCTCTCTGCAAAAAAAACCAAAGACACACACAGAACCATGTGCGCGTGCACAGACGAACGCCGTCGCTTCGATCATCGTTACCATCGCCGGCAAGTCGACCACGACCCTCTCCCTCGTTTTCGACCACCAGATCTTCGAATCGAACACGAAATCGAAAAGCACAAACGAACACCACCTGGAACGAACCTGATCACCAGCAACCACCTCGTATTGCCACCTTCAGTCACCAAAAGTTTCGACACCCCATCTGAAGCTTCGTCGAAGACCCATGCTCCTATCCCCCTTGCTCCGATTGAGACCGATGCATCGACGACTACAAACTGGCCTCGAATTCGACAACGACCAAACCTGGGTCTAAAACCCAATTTCAACGCCATTCTGCCACCTCGATGATCAAAAAATTCAGCGACCATTTTCCCCGTGATCATCGACCCACCACCTACCTATAGCAACGATCATGAGACTCCACCATTCGCTTATTGTCAGAAATCGAGCAAATTCTCGATTATGTTCAACTTGCAAGATCTCGTGATTTCGAAACTTAAATATCTTGATTTTATAATTAAAATTCATGGTTTCCAAACTCGAATTAGATTATATAAGTGAAACTTGAAATCATAGTAGTCGAAATTTTGACATGCTTTGAATTTCACTATATTTCTTTCTTCTAGTTAAAACTACTTTCTAGTTATACTTAAAAATAATTTTCAAATTTAGATCTTCTTAATTCAGACATATTTTTTTATACATCATAACCTATAAGAGATTAAGGGAAGAGAATTTGAAATTTTGAACTTATCTTAAGTCTGTAAAACTAGATTAGAGGCATGCTTACCTGTTCATAGACATGCACACAAATAACTTCATACATATATACATGCAATCATATTTATACATTCATGCAAACAATTTCACAACATTACTTCAGGTATTAGTCACATGCATCAAGATATAAACAGAATTAGTTTTAAAAATTAGTTTACTCATTGTATTTTGGAACAGAGAAGCCTTTTTTTGAAAATTTGGAAATTGTTTTGAAAACTGGAATCTTGATTCTTGATTTTGATCTTCTACAGATCTGCTTGTGTTAGTAGTGTTGAACTTGGATCTTGAATTGCTTAGCTTCAGTTTGAAATTTGCAAGAGTTTGATTTAGTTGTTTTCTTATTCTCTGGTTTTAGTTTGGTTTCTAAAAGATGAAAGAAAAATGAAAAGAAAAGTAGTAGAGATGAATATATAGGAATGTACACCCTTTTATTTATTATTTTAAAATTGAAAAAATGCTAATAAATTAGACACTTGCAATTTGCATGTTATACTTAGCTTACACTTGTTAAATGCATGTATTTTATGTTTTAATATGTTTTTATATTATATTTTCTATATGTTTTATATTTATTTATGTTTTATGTTTTTATATTTATACTTTTACTAATTATATTTATCTTATGTATAAATTAAAGAAAGTATATTAAACATTTATTAAATCTTATTTTAAGCTTAAGCTATTATACTTTTAATTAACAAATATTTATCTTTAGTATTTTAAAAATATTCAATTTAACTTTAAATATCCTTTGAGAATTATTACATTGAACTCAAACCATAGCTTCCTATTCATAATATATAAATATAATATAATTAGAAAACTTACCTTTTTATTTATTTTAGAAAGATAAATTTGACAATTTAAATAATTATATTAGAAGATCATCAAATTAATATTGCCAAAATTTCGGGTTATCACAGTATCGATGAGCATACCAGGATTCGCTGCTACACAAGACGGGCCTAACCCTAACCAGGATAGACCGAATATGTTATCACCCCGGGTGTTCCCACTCTTACATCGAGCGCTCCTTCTTTCATGCCTAACCATATCCATAATATATAGGTTTCTGAGGACATCTAGAAAGGTGATAACATACCCAAATTGGGTGCGACCTACTTAGCCTTGCTACATCTCTCATGTTTTAGTCATTTCCGGTTGATGAGGCTAGAGGTTAAGCATTACCTTTCAAGAGACAACTCTACTTAGAATGCTTATCATCCTCTAATTACAATGTTCTGATAGCATTCATCCATACAAGTTGTCCTAGGTCTAGACAAACCGAATCATTGTCTTCTGTAACAACGCTGGTTTTGGAGACTACCTGTAAATATTTAATTATAATGGTAGTTATAATTTAATATTGTGAATTAAAATAAAATTGGAGAAATTAAATTGTTTATTTGGAATAAACAATGAATTTTGGAATATAATGAGAAAATAAAGTTTGAAACTTTATTTTATTTGTTTGGGTTAATAATAAATGAGAAAATAGTTTTTATTTAGAGAAAATGCAATAATTGTATTAATTATTGCCAATTACTTCTTCTAATAATTTTTAAAAGAAGTATTTGATTTTTGAAGGTTGTTTAATCAAATAAAAAGGTGGAAATTGATTTAAAAATGAGTTTTAATTATAAATTTGTGTTTAGAATAGTTATTTATATTTTTCTAAGCAAGAAAAATATTTTTGTGGAATTTTAGAAGTTTGAAGTAATGTTTTGTCCATTTATTTGTGAAAATTGTGTATTTTTGTAAAATAAAGAATTTTAATAACAAAAAATGTTTAAAAAAATAAATTTATCTTTTATATGAGGTAAAATGTTTTATTTCATATGTATATATGTTTACGTATTTTGTTTGATTAAATCTTGAAAGAGAAATGTAATTTATTTGGTAATATTATGTAACTTGTACATAATTGTATATGTACATGAATTAATTCCTTAAATCATTGATTTTTCTTTTATTTTTGGGTCCATTAGGGCCATTACTACACTTAACCTAATAGTGAGAAAGAGAAAAACATTGGCTGTACATTCATACTTCTCCTTCTTCCTCTTCTTTGAAATAAGAAAAAAAAGCAAACCCACCTCACCATTTTTGCAAATCTCAAGCTATGAACTCAATTCCTTCAATTCAAGCTAAAATTTCTTCAAACTACAGTGAATTAAAAGGTAATCATCTCCAAAACATCAATAGTTTCATCAAAATCTTAGTTTAAGATATTGGTTTTTCTAATTATAATAAGTTTTGTTCTTGCATGTTTATATACATTTTTTTTAGGTTGTTGAAGCCATTTTCAAGGGCAAAGCTTGCTCCTTTTTGCCAGTTTTCTCTTGTAGCACAAGCATCAGCAAGGTGAGTTGTAATACTCACAAAAATTAGCTGAGCCAAGCTCAAAATCGTAGAAATTTGCTTATAATTTGCTTCTTCTTTCAATTTTGTTTCTGTATCAAAACCTTCTCTGGTTGGTACTTTGCGTGCTAATATCTTTTGATTCCGGCAATGGAATGCTGCCGGATTTCTTGCTTTTCGTAGCTTGCATGTTGAACTTCATTTCTGCAAATTTTGGTTGAAATATATTGTGGTTTGAATGTTTAAAACGTTGCTGCAAAATCGACTCTGGCACTGATTTTCGCCTGTAGTTTTTTTGAAATGCTGCAAACATGGCCTGAGTCCATATTTGATACATCATAACTCATTCATTTTTTTGTGGAATTCAATGACCCTTTTTTTTTTGAAAGATGAAGCTTTCTAGTATATGAATACCTATTTAAACTCAATCCGATATAATTTATTCCTCTGTTTTATGCCTGGAAGTTGAACCCAGGATGGTTTCAGGCCTGTACATTTTTGGTTTTTAAACTGTTGCAAACATGGCCTGAGTTCATGTTTGAGACAGCATAACTTATTCGTTTCAAATCGGATTTAAGTGCTTCTTTTTGAAGATTAAATTAGAAGTGTTAATTTACATTTCTGCAAAATATTATGACAATCTGGTTTGGTTTTCTATTTCTTAACTACTGTCGAACTTGTAATCACAGCTTGCTGTAATTCACTATATTAAACATTGTTTTGGTCCGATTTTGAAACGACGCAGATTCTTCGTTTCAAATCAGATTTGAATAATTCTTTTGCATATCGAATTATATGCATTATTTTATGCTTCGACCAAATTTCACCAAGATCTGGGTTCATTTTCCCCTTCGAACTCATCGTCGAAGTAGAACCTTTGCGTTGTTTTTACACAGCAGTTTACAGTGGTTTTAGTCCAACTTCGGAACGACGCAGTTTCTTCGCTTCAAGTTGCAATTGGGTGAATCTTCTTTCAAATTGGAGTAGGAATGTTAAACAATATTCCTATAAAATTTCATGTTATTCGGATTCTTTTTTCAGGTCCAAACCTGCTGTCGAACTTGGGTTCGCAGCGTGTTTTCAGCGGTTTTTTATACTTGAATAATTTCTGCCATTTTTGATAGTTTCCTGAATTCTCGAATTTTCTCTCTAGATTTTGTTCACGGGTTTTATAAAGCATTTTAAAGTGTTTTTCAACAAATTGGGTTATGAAATTATTATTTAGTATTATTTTGGCTAAGTGTTTTTATGTCATTTTTCCGTCCGATTTTTGACATTTACTCATGTTTTTATGATATTTCTGAAGTATTTTGAGGACTATGATGCCTTTCAATAGGTTAGCCCAGTTTTGATGAATTTTGAATTCAAATCTTAATTTATTTGAATTTAAATTTGAATTTCGGGTTGAGCGGAATTTCGCTTGTTTTTGGTCGTTTTCGAGCACGGTTTTTTGCAATTCTTTTTGAAATGATTTTTAAAATTTAGGGGATTTAAAAATAATTATTATATAATATTTTAAAGTATTTTCAAGTATAAAACCTATTTGTTCCTTATAATAAGGGAAATTTTCAAATATGGTTTCCAAATGGTTTCCGAAATCAGTTTTAAAAGCTTATTTTCAAGGTAAATTATTTTCTATAAAAATTACACGCTTTTGCATTGTCGAGCAAATGAGAAGGAGAGTTAAACGTTTGGGTAAAACGCGTAGTATGGGATACATGCGTTTATCCTTTCGGTTAATTCCTAACTTGTCTGTTTGATCGTTTTGGCCTACGGGTCTAGTTTACCGATGATATGAGGTGAACCTTTTACTGCTTTGAGCGTGAAATTTACTAGCGGTTAGTAAACCGTTTAGTGCGAACGGGTGGTATGGGACACACGTTAACACTTTTCGGTTTCCTTTCCGAGAGTTTGTGACACATTTGCCTGTTGGCGTGCCAGTACTGGACCTTCGGGTCATTTGCCAGTGCGACGTATTTGTCTTCGGACGTTTGCCATTGCGGCGTATTTGTCTTCAGACGTTTTCCATTGCGGCGTATTTGCCATTGCGGCGTATTTGTCATCGGACGTTTGCCATTGCGACGTATTTGCTATTGCGGCATATTTGTCTTTTGACGTTTGCCTTTGGGCGAGGTACCTATTATGTGAAACGGTACTCGGCAAAAAAAAATAGCACATGCAAAACCTTTTGAGATGATTTTTGCCCTTGTATGTCGTCATTTTGGAATAGGTCCTTTGGACCATTCGATGGCGATTACTTTGGGATTTTGGACTCTTGGGAGTTCTTTTGAGGTTTTCATTGCCTACACTGGCATGTTGCGATTTTCCTTTTGGCGTATATGTATATTGAGATTGCCTATTGGCGCTATTTATAGGATTTGCCTTTTGGCGTTGTATGAGATTTTTATCTCTTTATTGACATTTGCCTTATGGCTTATGTAGAGATGGCTTTTGCTTATGTTTTCCTTAGAGTTGCCGATATGGTGGGTTTGGGAATACTATTTTAAGTGTTTACATTATATTATTTCCTAAACCATTCTTATTTGATTTATGATTGCCGATGATATGAGGCATGCTACATTTTAGTGGTTCATGAGATTTTTCGTCTCCTTTGTGTTTTATGCTTATTGAAGCAATCACATTATAACCTAGTGTAATTATATATGCCATACATGATGTGTATCCTCCATATGTCTATGGTTAACTTTCTTATTGTCTCTTCTTGTTTAAGAAGAATATCACTATGCTCTATTATTCCGCTATCACCTTTTACTGATTCGTTTAGCTAGACTGACTCGTGTATTTTATACTCGGGTCAGACCGAGGTGTTTCAGGTTAGGTACTTTTGAACTTAGCCTATTCTGCTTCTGCATGGACTATTCTGCTATCCCTTTTTGTTGTAGCTTTTTGTGTAGTCCTTTTTGGTTTGCTACTCTGATATGTATATTCTTTTGATTCGTGTTTGTACTGTGGTCGTCATACACTTATGTGATGTATCATTTTGTATACTTGGTGATGTATCTGTGTATGTGTGTATCTATGGGATTATCTACTGTTCTGTGATGTTTTTTACATTTGAGTTATTTTATTTGTTCTGATAGATCCTATAGCCACCTATGACTTTGTATTAAGTATTTATTGGATATGTCGATCCACTTGAATCACGAAAAAAATGGCATTGTCGACGTATTCAATAGATATTTAAGACAAGGCTATAGATGGTCGCTCCTATCTAGCCCTATTCTCTACAATAGCAGACAGTATTACCCAGTAATGCTCTTTGTTAATGTGGGTCTTGGGGTAGGGCGTTGCATGTTCATCATCTTCACGGTATTCATTATTAAGGTTCAAACTTAATCGAAGGGGTTTTCAGATAATTAAATTCGATCCCGGACTCTTCGAAACGATTAACGAAATTGACCAATATTGATAGTCGGTTATTTAACTATCAATAAACAGTCATTCAACCAAATATTTTCTTTCCACTGAAAACACTAAATCTCTTTTAATTTAATTTTAATAAATTAAGTCTCTTATCAAAATTCATGTACTTATCTTATCGAAGTAAGTATGTTTACTACCCATTCTTTCCCAAATATTTGAATTTTTTTTAAAATAAATATGGAAAGTACCAAGCGGTATCTACCATGGATTCATAGATTAATAGTTACGTCTCTATCCCAAAGAAACCCAAAATTTAACTACACGCACTCACTGCCTGCGATTTCGTCATGAAAGTATTCCATTACTTTCCGAAACTTTATTAAATACATTTTTCTCAAAATAACACTTGTGCAATTTCTATATAAATTTCCGAGTTAAACTTAAGCAAATACTCTCTAAATAAAAGTTGTTATATGAAATTAATATTGAATAATTTATCTTTTAAAAAAATAATACTAATTTGTTCTTAAATAATAATTAACCTAATATAAACTAACTTATTTAATAATTAAAAAATACTTTAACAGTTTAAAATAATCAAATAACTTTGAACGACAATTAAATTTAGATTTAATAAAATTCTAATCGATTTACAAGACTTTATAAACTTATACTTCATTTTGACAATTTAAAAATTCTTAAATAACTAACTTTTCTGAAATACTTGAAACATTTTTAAATTACCCAGTTTAATAATTTAAAATATCTCTTTTTTAAAAACAACCTATCCTCTTGACAAAACATTTTTTCCAATTTCAATATAACACATCTAATATTTATAAATCTCTCTCGATTTCTCACCAATTTGATTTACGTCCCAATTTCGTAAATCACATTTTCAATTTTATAAAAATAAATCTATCATTTATTTTTAAGGCTAATTTACCAAATATTCAATTAGTAAATTAAATAACTAAATTATCCAATAAATCATTTTATTTGAAATTCATGCTAAAAAATAACTTTTAAATATTTAAAATCAATTAAATATTCCAATTTCAAATCAAATTAATAGAATCCCCTTTTAATAATTCACAATGGTTAAGTATAACCAAAAATCAAATACATTTTTTATAACTAAATCTTTTTAAAATAACCCCAATTCTAATATAAATATTTTTATAACCAATATTCCTTTTTATTCCTTCAAATTTAAAAATAATATTCATGTTACTTAATAATACCAAAATTTAGGGCCAATGCTACTATAGCATCAAATAATTCAAACTGCAACAATAATCTATGATAGGTTATCCACACACATCATATATCACTATATATGAAAAACAATCACTATAAATTTGAGGAATCCAGTTGGATCACTCTAACCTATTTCCCTGCATCCATAGGTGTTAATACGACATAAAAATACTAATCCTACGTTGAGTAGGATATCATGATATATAGGGTCACCCGCAATTATGCGGGGTGCATATTGTCTCATCCGCTATAATGTGCGAGAATATCACTCTGAATACTAGTATGTATATACTACTATATATATAATATCATTCAACAAATATTTAATTCAACTAAACAACCAGAACTAATTTTAATTATTTAAAATTAATATCTAGCTATCCAAAAAGAGTGAGATTAACTCACCTTGATTTTTCGAATTGCCAAACATTTCAAAATTTAAATTTTCTAGAATCCAGATGACTTCGAAACATTCCATACCAATCCATATGCATAGAATTTGATGCCACTCAATTTAAACCTCAATTGAAAACTTTTATAAATTTTATTGGCTATAAATCTATTTTTTTACAACTAAACTAATTAAAAAATTAATTACAGATTATACCTCTCCGCTAATAATGTCTTCGAATCGATAACGAAAACAAACAGACCAACCTTGATGTAACATTCCTGATTTTAGCTAAAAATAAATTGATAATTGATTTAATATTTGGGAATAAATTTTAAAAAGAAATTGGTAATTAAATTTAATTTTGATTTAATTGTGAATTTATTTAGAATTTATTGGCATTTGAAATATAAAAATAAAATAAAATTGAATTCATCAAAATTGACAAGATATATGTTCATTGAGTTATACAATAGATTTTGAAATTTAATAAATATATTGACAAAGAATATTGTTGATTTGAAAATGCTAAAATGAAAAAAATTTGAGAACAAATTGGATTTTATTTTGGAATAAATATGAAAATTGCCGAATAAGTTAAAATTATGTGTTATAAAATAGTATTTTGGATTGAGATTCAATTTTAAACATTTTGGAAAATAAATATAGTTGTATATAAATATATAAAAGTAATATGTACAAGATTTGAAATTTTATACTTGTACAAAACATAAATAAACATAGTTAATACAAGAAAATAAAATTTGAAAATGTAAAACTAAATAAGGACTTGAATATAAATTAAATTGAATATATTTAAATATCAATATATAAAATAAAAACAAATATGTTAGATTGATATGAATCATTTTTTCTTATGGTTGTATAAATAGTTATAGAAGGAAAAATAAATAGGAAATAATATAAAGATAAACATAAGTATTTAATTTAAACAAAAGTTAAAAACATAGAAACATGTTTACAAATTGAAATAAAGTAAGATTTAATTAAAATTTTAAAATGCTTTTCTTTTATACTTGAAGAAAAAATTAATAGTATACACTTGTGTGTTATTTATAAAAGTATAATTCTTTTAATAAATATAAAATAAAGTTGTTTGTTTATATATACATAGATACTTAAGGAAACAAGGGTTAAAGTATGCAATTTGAACATAAATTAAGTAATTTGTAACGAAGTAAGGATTTCAAAAACAAATTGATGCAGCTCGGAGGATAAGTCGTACACGACTTAAGGTTTTAAGTCCTAAGTCGTTCACTAGTCAACTTAAGGAGGGCTTGAGTTATCTACGACTTAACAGGGATGATGAAAGGAAGTTACGACTTAACGGGAGCTTGAGTTGTTCGAGTTTGATGAGTCGTACATGACCCAACGACTCATCTATAAGTCGTCCATGACTTATCATGAAGCAGGGGAAAGTTCCAGCTATTAAAGGCCTTGGGTCGGAGACAGGGCACGACCTAGTTAAGTCGTTTGAGGAGATATGCCGCAGGGAGCTTGGGAGCTTAAGTCGCACACGAGCTAACGACACAACTAAGTCGTAAGCCGGGTCATGCTAAGTCGCGAGCCTTGAGTAGTTGTATGTTTAGGTCGGGTGCGTTGTAACTTAGGCTTTGTGTTGTAATTACTTTAAGTCGTTGTGTTGGGATGTAATTAAGTCGTGAGTCGTATGATGTATGACCTGAGTTGAGTCGGTATGATGATGAGTCGGCCGAATGCTATTGTGGTGTAATAAGTTGAGTCGTGTGTACGTGTGTTGTAATTTGTTTGTTTCTTTGAGTCGTACATCGTTAGATCCTATACGACATAAGTGTTGTAACATGAGTTGTGTACTTGAGTCACTGTTGTTAAGTCGCACACGACTTAAGATGGGTCGTGAGTCGTAGGGAGTGATGAGTCGGAAACGACTTAAGGGTCAGTGGTGAAATGCTATAAATAGGCATTGTGTTGGTCATTTGTAACTAGGTTGATTTTTTGAATAAAATTTCTTGTTGATTGCTGTGTGCTTTCATCTTAAATTGGTAGTTGAGTGTAATCTCCTATCTCCACTCTCGGATATTCGAGTGCGCTCGAATCAACGATTATTGAAGCCGATTCGCGGAATCAAGTGCGCTTGATCAACGCTTGAAGAATTGAAGATCTTCTATCGCGGTATCGTGCGCGATCAACGTGACGAGGATAGCTAGAATTCGGTATCTTCGGATCAACGAATTTGGGCATTTCAGTATCTTTCAAACCACCGATTGCTATTTTCACCGTTTCATCTATCTTTCGAATTATCCGTTGTGTCACAAATTATAAAAAAGTTTAATAAAAGGGGTTAAACATAATTTTTATCATGTGTGACAAGTGTAGTCCATGCATAAAGAAAAAAAACAAGGGTCAAAATGTTTTATAGAAAAAATAAATAAAAAATTATCAGGCCATTCAACTTCTAAGTTCTGAGAGATCTAGTTTTAAGCAACCACAAAAATGAAAACAACTCATTTCTTAAACCAGTTCAAAATCTGAAACAAATTAGAAAAACATAAAATGGAATCAAATAATTTTCAAGCTTAGACCAAATTCAAATCTGAAAACAATTCAACTCTCACAAGACTTCAACCTGAAAAAAACAAGATCAAGTTTCTAGATTCAAAGCAATCAAAACTGAATCAAAGTGCAACCTGGAAAACAAATTGGCAGAGAAAAGGAAAAAAAATCTGGAAATTCCAAAAACAATCAAATTTACAAGCCTGGGTTTGGTTAAAGCAATTGTTGTTTTGAAAGCAAACAATCAACCTGGTTCGAGCATGCAAAGTTCAACAAAAAAACAATTCAAGAGAAAAAAGAAAGTAATTTCCAGATATAAAATGTAAACAGTCGTCTCTTCTTTGTTTCTCTCCTCTGTCATTCTCAGGTAAATTCAAGAAAACTCATGAGTAAGATAAGTTTTTTTTTAGTATTTGAAGCAATTAAAACCTTAATTAACTCTATCATTTTCAACCTGAGGGGATGATAACAGAAAACAAACAAAATCTGGGGATTAAGCAAGTAAACAAGTGAGATTCAAAGATTGAAAGCAGAGCAGTTTGAAAGATTTCATGGTCCAGATTTTCAAATTCAGTCTTCTCCTCTGTTCTTCAAAAACAATGTCAGCAAACTTGGCCCTATTTTGTTTCTTTTGTTGTTGGATCTGTGTTTAGAGTTTGTGCTTGCGATCATGTGAATATCTTCTGCATACATGTGTATATGAAAACACAAGAATGAGGGAAGCATGTCTGTGTGTATACACAGATACATCCCTATTAACAATAGATTTATAACCTTCCAGAAGAAAAAAAAATGATAACTTTCTGCATAATTGAATCCAGGTTGTGATTATAAAAGGAAAAAGACTGTTTGAATGTAATGTAAATTTTTAAAAATACATTTAAGTATTAGAAATAGATTAATTTAATGGGAAATTATAAAACACAGAAAAATTCAAGTTTTGTCCAAAATTTAAATTGATAAAAACTCGAGTTTGAATTCTTGATCTTGTTCGTTTCCATAAAACATGATTTTTAAAAGTGAATTCATGATTTTTAAGCTAGGAAATTTCGAGCTTATGAAGGTTGAAAAAAATTGCTTTGAGCGTCAATTCCAATGATCCAGGTGAAATTAAGCGTCGAATTTGAACGTAAAGGAAGAGGAAGTGGGGTAGATTGAATAAAAAATATAAACTGAATTTACAAATGGTCGAGGTACTGGCAAGATGGGAATTTAAGGTTTAATGTGAAGTTTCTTGTCAGCATGGTTCTCTTTCTCGTGTGGGGTCCGTGGTTGATCGAGTTCTATGATATTCAGGGGGTGTTGGCTTGGGGGTTGTCAAAGACGTGGCCGGAGGTGGCGACGCTATGGTGGTCGGAGTCGCGCATGCGAGGTGATTGTAGGGGTTGTGTTTCGATTCCAGGAAATAAAGAATAGCTCGATTTCGAGTATGGGGCGATTTTGGTTTTGGGGTTGCTCGAACTAGCTTGGGTGGTCGTGGGTGACGTGCCGGTGGCATCAACGTTGATCGGTGAGGGGCGCCGCGCTTGTGTACTTATACGTGCATCCTTGTTGTATCAGCGTTTCGAGTTGGTGGGGAAGACGAAGTAGAAGCCCGGGGCAGCACGCATGGAAATGGTGATTTAAGTCAAAGTATTCGCGAGCGTAACCGGTGTATAAGTTTAAAATATAACAGAAAGAAAAAGAGGTAAGAGAGGGTAATTTCTCGCGGGGAGGATTCGAGTGGAACTTGAAGTAGGGTATGGGGAAAACAGGGGTTGGCTCGGGTTTCCTGAGTTTGATAATTTAAAGCAAGTTAAAAAAAATTATGAAAGAAGTTAGTTTTAAGACGAATTAAAACAAAGTTATATAAATTAAATTTCCAAAAGAAAGGTATTAACAAAATTTTCAAAACAAACCCCAAATCTAAATTTAAACGATTTTAAAACATGTTTTAGTTTTGAATAATCATATTGAGCTAACCATTTAAATTCCCTAAATGTTTTCAAATTTAATTTGACTGTGTAATTAAGTGATAGTCGAGATAAATGATTTATCTTAAATATTTGGGGTCTTATTTATAAAAGTAATTAAAGATTAATTACTCAAAGAAAAAAATTACGTAATTTGAGGTTTAGTTAAAGATTTGTTGAAAGATTGATTAAGGTTAATTAATTACATGATTTAGGTAATTAATTTATGATTAAAAGGTTAATTAATTTATAATTTGGGAAAATTGATTTATGTGATTAATTAATTAAGGTGATTAATTTGAGAAAAATCAATTAAAGGTTAATTAATTAATGAATTTATTAGGGATAGTTACTTATTAATTAAATGGTAGTTAATTGATGGTTAATTAATCAATATAATTAACTAAGGATAATTAATAAAGGATAACTATTTAATGATTAGAGGATAATTAAAAATTAATTAAGAACAATTAATCAAAGGATTAATTATAAATTAAAGTTTAATTAATTAATGATTAAAGAGTAATTAATCCAATTGATTTGTAATTAATTAGTATTAATTAACCAAGAAAAAAAATTCATAAGTGATTTATCTGAATTTAATTTAAATCAGGTAATTTAATTTATTTTTACTTATGGATGTTTGGATTCTGTTGGATGTTTGGATGGTTGATATTCCTCATATGTGATGCTTTGTGATATTTTGTGATGTGAATTGCTGTGTATTGATCTGTGATATCTGTGATACGTTTCTGTGCAAATACCCTTTGGCCCGTAGAACGACATTTGGAATTTGATGCGACAGGGACTCGGATTCCAATTGGTTATCCAAAACCCACATCGAATCGTAATGGTGAATCTCTGTGGTTGATAAATTTACTTTATCTACGTATCTGTGTAAAAAGATAAGCGTTATAGGATATACCGCTTATCGATATTGTTGTGATTGTAATCTGTGATGATTGATGTTGTTGCACTATTGGGTAAAACCCTTGGACTACACCTTACACACACCAATATGGATTGCACGTGGAAATCGGTTAAGTCACAGATTTTGAAATAGTTTTAAATTTGAATCCAAAAATAGGTTTAAAATTGGAATTGAAAGCTTTTGAAAAGGAGTTTTCAAAAATAAAAGTTATTTTAAATAACTTAATAAAGTTTTGAAATTTAAATAATTAGATTTAAAATTTGAATTCAATATTTTAAATTGAATCCTATGATTTGGGAATTATAATTCAAAAAGGATTATGCAAGTTATAAATATGTTCATATAGGTTTTTAAACCATTTAAAAAGCATTGTTTTTAGGAACTTAAATTTAAACCCAAGTTTTTACTTAAATGGCTTTAACTTATGTGAAAGATTATTCAAACTTGTTTTGAAATCGAAGAGGATTTTTAATAGTATATCTTTTATATAAAGGATTCGAATTGAAAATGGTTTGAAAAGCTATGAATTTTATCTTTAACTTGAAGATTGAATAAGTTAGTCCAATTTGAAATGAAATTGTTTTGAAAGTCGTACATGAACCTTTGTGGAAAATTGGCGAACCTTGTGAAATGAATCTTTTTATTTAAAAAGATTTGAAATGGTAATTTGTTTCAAACCATTTAAAGAGGTTTTGGATAATAAGTTGTGACTTAACTGTAATCCTATATCCATATGTTTTTAAATATTGCGCTCATTATTCGATTTGGCCAGGAGAGGACCTTGTGTCATATAACCCATTCCGAATAATGATACGTCGTTATGGATAGCATTTGAAGAACGGTGGTAAATACCGAGTATTTTCGAGAACGAAAGGATAACCCGTCGATTATCTCTGCACTGAGTCACGCCGGTATAGAGATTCCCTAAGTGATGGGAAGTCCGATCGGGATTGTGAATACCCGGATTTGCAAGGGCTTCCTCGGAAGCGCCTTCGGTTCTGTTCGAGCCTGGAACAGACTTGTATGGTCGTGTGTCTGACACTACACTTTGAGATATAAAGCCGATTTCTTTCAAATACATATCTGTTGTGGCGGAGAATTTATTCTCTTAGCTTAACACCCTTCTCTAAGATGTATGAGCTCAGATGTTATGTAGTTGAAGGTTATCAGCGATATACTCCCAATTTGGTTGTGTGGCATGCTAAGTACTGCTGTATATTGATGACCATTCGTTGATCATTTGTGATCAAAGCATGGCTTTCGTGTAAAGAGTAGCTTTATGGTCGAGACCTCATCGAGCCTCACAAATCGGTAATGGTCGAAACAGGAAAGATGCTGTAAGGTTTCAGGGGTAGCTCCCCTAGGGTATGACCATTCCTTCTGGAAAAGGGTAGTATCATGGTATGGAGCCCAGATACTTACTCATGTGGGCACTGCAGCATATTTTATTACTGTTTGATGTTGTTGGTGTAGAGGATCCTCGGTTAAAAGTCCCAAAGGACCGGGGGTGGCATATCTTTCGGTATTACTCCCTGGTAGGGAGGAAACCGGCCTTGTGTTGGCAGAGAGGCGGGTAGTTTCTCGGGGCATCCCGCCAGAGGCGTTCCCATGTGGCAGTAGGAAGTTCCTTAGCCTGACCATTTGCTGGAAATCCATTCACCCAATACGCGCCTTGTACGGTTTTAGTTGTAGAACCTGCCATTTAAAATGGCAGCAATAGTAGGCATAATATAATGGTACCTATGCTGGCTACGATTTATATTATACTTTCGAAAGGTTTTCCACTATGCACTAGTAATAATATCAAAAAGAATTTTTCTCGTAGTAAGCATGTCTGACTATCATAAGGAGAAATCTCCCCCATGTGTGCGTTTGCATTATGTGTGCGTTGGGAGGCCTTATGGTAGTTTCATTTTCCAAAAGCATTGCGGATTTCAAATTGTAAAATATGTTTTCTATTTTAATGAAAAAAAAGCTGTTTTGTTTGCTCACACCGGTCCCATGACTGACCTGGAGTTTTGTAACAACCCGCATATTTATCGAGTTTATATTTATATAGTTTATTTAAATATTAAATCGTTAACCGAATTTTGGTCCGAAAAGCTACTTTTTGCAAACGGTCAAATTAGGACTCGAGACCACTTCCATTGAGTTCGAAATGCCGTTTACAACTTTTTTAAGTATAAACTTCGATAGGTTTGGAGTTAGTGAAATTTCACTAACTTTTCCCGCTTTGGACTTTGGGTTAGTTTAGCATATTAAGCCCAAGTTCCAACCCTCTTCTCCTCACTCTTCATAAATTTCCTAACTAACTCAAGCTTGGGCATTAATGGTGAAAAGAATGGGAAATTAAAACTCCAAGCACAAATTCAATTGCAAATCCAACATTCAACTCCAAATTCAAGTAGAAGATATTGGATTCAAGCTTTGGATTGCTTCTCCTTGCTTCTGCTTGCTTTCAAGCTTCATCTTCATAAATTTTAGTGCAAAGGTGAGATTTTTATCTCACAAATCTAGTCAATATCTATCTTGGACTGTTGGGAATGATTCCCTATCACTTTAGCATGCATATTTGCTTTTGGTTTGGATTGGATTGGCGAAAAACTCTGATTTTTGGTGTTTGTGTGAAATTTCTGCATTTAGGTCGTTCTGGCCATTTTAGCTCGTTCGGAGTTAGGTCGTGTGGACCTTAGGTCGTAGGTCGCGTACGAGTTAACCCCTAGGTCGTTCTGGCCATTTTCGTGTTTTCGGAGTTAGGTCGCTCAGGACCTTAGGTCGTAGGTCGTATGGCCGTTAGGTCGCTCTGCTTTGGCTCTGGCCATTTTTGCTCACTCGCAGTTAGGTCGCTCACGACCTAGGACTTAGGTCGCTCGCGAGTTAGTGGCTTAGGTCGTTGGGTCATATAACCCATTAAGTCGCGCCCCTTTAGGTCGTGTACCTTGTTAAGTCGTTCACCCTCCATTTCGTAAGTCGTAAGTCGTTACCGACCTTAAATCTCCTCTGCTAGTTAGGTCGAGTGCTTTTAGGTCGCTCTCCACTGGAACCCTTAAGTCGTTTGGCCTTAGGTCGTTGCACCGTTAGGTCGCTCAACCGTTTATATTGTTAGGTCGCAAACCCACTTAGGTCGTTAGACCTAGGTTGCCTTTTCCCCTTAGGTCGTTGGACCGATAGGTCGCTTTACCTATGCTCACGTTAGGTCGTTCGACCCATTCATCTTTAGGTCGCGCCTAATTTAGGTCGCGTCTCCTTTAGGTCGTGCCTCTTTTAGGTCGCGTCTCCTTTAGGTCGCTCGACCATTGTGTTAGGTCGCGTGAACCCTTAGGTCGTTAGACCTCATTTTGCTTTAGGTCGTAGGCTGCTTGTCTTCACTTAGGTCGAACCCCGTAAGCGGTGGCGTTGCCCCCGCACCCCCACCTTGAAGGGTTGCCACCCCCCCTGGACCCCCCCTCCGTAGGGGATCTTATCTGAAAAACATTGAGCTGATTTCCTTGGATTTTATTCACATCTCCGTATGCGATCTTTGTGACTGATTGTTTCTACAATTGCTTCTGTGTTTTGTCACTTTATAATATAAAGGTTTCAATACTAGTAGTAAATATCAAAACTCTTTTAACAAACAATTTCAACTCTATTTTTAATAACAAAGCTCTTTTCTTAAACCGTTTTCCAATCTATTAGTATATACAAACCTTTACCTTACTCGGATGAAAAATCTAATTAAACGACTTAGTAAAACAAGTGGTATGAAACGCTTGCGTTCACTTCGTCGGTTAATTCTTGGACTTGTTCGATTGAACCTCTTGTGACAATTTTATTAGTGAAGATTTACAGTTTGTTCGTAAATATTTAAGTTAAGCAAGTGGTCATGGGACATGAAGCTAAACTTCTATATTTACTAGCTTAGTGAAATTGACACTTCTCGTTGATCATGACGATCATTCTGATGATTTAGACTAGCAACTGTGCGATGTCTCTTGTTGCGAGGTTAGACTAGACACCACTTGTGTGATTCCACTCACACATACCTTTTTGCTTTTTGGTTAGTCTGGACCTTAATCTGTGTGATTCCATTCACACATGTGGGGTAGCTCCCCTTGGTCTTCGGACCGTCATGTGATAGGCCTCTTTCTCTTTTCTATGATTTCTGGACTTCTTGCATTGATTTCTAGAATTCATGTCATTGACTTGTCATGAGTACAAGTTCGGGGTATGATGCCCTTTCCGAATCTTTGAGAAGATTCTTGTGATATTGATTATCTCTTATTGACTGATCTTCTGTTGATCATTATTTACATACTTATAGTGGTATGTCATTATGGATATTTTATGTTTATGCCATATCTTTTATGTTATATCATGTCATCTGATATTTATAGCTAGACTGATCCGTTTATTATTTTCTTAAATAATACTCGGGTCAGACCGAGATGTTACAGGTGCTTCTGCTTGACTTCTTCCCAGGGATTCATCACTCTGACTTTTGGCTAACTGTTTAGATTAGCAGTTTTTTTTTGTGGTATACACTTGAGATATAGACTCATAGTTGTATTATTTTGTATAGCACGTGTTGCTATCCTTTTGTATTATTGTGGATCTTACTGACCACTACTCTGATGTACACTTTCATGTGTTAGATATATATTCATATCTTCTTCCGCCTTTGTGATATGGATGTCTGTGACTGATTTGCGTTATGCTTATTTCTATGTTTGTTTCCGAAGACTATTTATAGCCATCGTGTGATAAGCAATTACATGGATGGTCGCTCCTCAACAGCCTTATTCTCCGTGCTAGTTGACAGCACTACTCCGTAGTGTTCTTGGCTAGCGTGGGTATAGAGGTGGGGCGTCACAAGTTTATTGTTCCTTTTCTAAACTCTGGGTGCCTACTATTTTCCACACGGGCAGTCTAGAGTTGGGTTTTTCAGATAGTCGAGTAGTAGGTGTAGATTCGATAGCTTCCAAGCTCTTTTGGATTTATGGATCGTATTTTCTACACTTCAACATCCTCGGACCGACATTGCTTATCTTTTGCAACTTGAAGATGGTTCGAGCTAGCTTTAGATTGAAGATGGAGTTCTTGGAGTTTGGCCTTGAAAACATTATCTTTCCGCTGCTATTTCTTGTATCTCTGATAGTATTGATCTCTATTGTATCATTCTGTTGTACCATTCTATTGTATCATCATTTTATCGGTTATTGTATCAAATGTTGTACATCATATATTATTTCATTTCTTCCGCTGTGTTGTACTTGATGTGTTATAAGCTCCGGTGAACCAGATTCGACGTTTGGATCTGCGGCATTTGAATACGAGTGTCGTATTCGGTGCTCATTTTCGATGATCGAGTCAGGACCGTTACAGTAGTATCAGAGCTGAAGGTTTAAACTTTAGCTCGGGAGTATAACACATTAAGTGACTCATTAGAGATAGGGTGAAGTATACCCTAGAATGAGTAATCCCTAAGATATCCATTTGAATGCCTCAGTAAATTCTCTTACTATTCACTGATAGCAAGTATGAGCACAAGAAGAGAACGAGATATGGGACACGAAAATACCAGTACAAATGGTCAATACCCTGCGATAGTGGAAATATCTTTCTTATCAAACTCCTTTGATTCGATTTCAATTCTTTGATTGCTTTGTGGCAACTCGAGGAAGAAGCTTCGGTGTGATGGTGGCCTTACAAATCGTGTGGATAAGTCTCTATTTCGTATTCTCTTCACCAAATTTCTATCAGCTTTTCGTTTATAAATCTGATAAGTTTTAAATTTAAATTGAAATAAATTAGTTAACTAAAATATAAAGTAAAATAAATTGTATCGATAAAACGATTTCGATTAAACCAAAATTTGAAATTCTATTGTAATTTCTTGTGAATATCAAAGTCCGAAGAGGGGCAAGATGTATAATTTGGGGTGTTCCGACCTAAGTTTGGAATCCACATCTAGTGTTTGAGAGTTGTGGAATATTAAATCCATTTATCTATCGTTTGCGTCTCGATATATTCTACGAGTGGTTAGTTATCCCTTCGAACTAACCAATGCCCCTGCATATTTCGTAGATCTGGTGACCCGAGTATCATGTATAGTATCGAATGAGTTTGTTCCCGTATCTATTATTGATATTTCGATTTGGTAAGCCAAATATAGAATAGATAATCGGCTTGATTTATGAGTCAATTCTCTATCTTCGTGTACCTATCCATTCTTTGTTGTCTCCCTGGCAAATTTCGGAGACGAAATTTTCTTAAGGAGGGGAACCTGTAACATTCTTGATTTTAGCCAAAAATAAATTGATAATTGATTTAATATTTAGGTTTAAATTTTAAAAAGAAATTGGTAATCAAATTTAATTTTGATTTAATTGTGAATTTATTTAGAATTTATTGGCATTTGAAATATAAAAATAAAATAAAATTGAATTCACCAAAATTAATAAGATACATATACATTGAGTTATACAAATGAATTATAATTGTGAAATTAGATTTTGAAATTTAATAAATATATTGACAAAAATTATTGTTGATTTGAAAATGCTAAAATAAAAAAAAAATTGAAAACAAATTGGATTTTATTTTGGAATAAATATGAAAATTCTAGAATAAGTTAAAATTATGTGTTATAAAATAGTATTTTGGATTGAGATTCAATTTTAAACATTTCGGAAAATAAATATAGTTGTACATAAATATATAAAAGTAATAAGTACAAGATTTGAAATTTTATACTTGTACAAAACTTAAAAAAACATAGTTAATACAAGAAAATAAAATTTGAAAATATAAAACTAACTAAGGACTTGAATATAAATTAAATTGAATATATTTAAATATCAATATATAAAATAAATAAAAAATATGTTAGATGGATATGGATCATTTTTTCTTGTGGTTGTATAAATAGTTATAGAAGGAAAAATAAATAGGAAAAAAATATAAAGATAAACATAAGTATTTAATTTAAACAAAAGTTAAAAACATAGAAACATGTTTACAAATTGAAATAAAGTAAGATTTAATTAAAATTTTAAAATGCTTTTCATTTATACTTGAAGATAAAACTAATAGTATACACATGTGTGTTATTTATAAAAGTATAATTCTTTTAATAAATTTAAAATAAAGTTGTTTGTTTATATATACGTAGATACTTAAGCAAACAAGGGTTAAAGTATGTAGTTTGAACATAAATTAAGTAATTTGTAATGAAGTAAGGGTTTTAAAAACAAATTATAAATAAATTTAACAGAAGGGGTTAAACACAATTTTTATCATGTGTGACAAAGGTAGTCCATGCATAAAGAAAATAAACAAGGGTCAAAATGTTTATAGAAAAAATAAAAAAAAAATATCAGGCCATTCAACTTCTAAGATCTGAGAGATCAAGTTTTAAGCAACCAAAAAAATGAAAACAACTCATTTCTTAAACCATTTCAAAATCTCAAACAAATTAGAAAAACATAAAATGGAATCAAACAATTTTCAAGCTTAGATCAAATTCAAATCTGAAAACTATTCAACTCTCACAAGACTTCAACCTGAAAAAAACAAGATCAAGTTTACAGATTCAAAGCAATCAAAACTGAATCAAAGTGCAACCTAGAGAACAAATTGGCAGAGAAAAGGGAAAAAGATCTGGAAATTCCGAAAACAATCAAATTTACAAGCCTGGGTTTGGTTAAAGCAATTGTTGTTTTGAAAGCAAACAATCAAACTGGTTCGAGCATGCAAAGTTCAACAACAAAACAATTCAAGAGAAAAAAGAAATCAACTTCCAGATTTAAAATGTAAACAGTCCTTTGTTCTTTGTTTCTCTCCTCTGTCATTCTTTGGTAAATTCAAGAAAACTCATGAGTAAGATAAGAATTTTTTTATTATTTGAAGCAATTAAAACCTTAATTTACTCTATCATTTTCAATCTATGGGATGATAACACAAAATAAAGAAAATCTGGGGATTAAGCAAGTAAACAAGTGAGATTCAAAGACTGAAAGCGTAGCATAACAAATGATCAACAAATGATCATCAATATTTGAGCTAAACAAATGATCTTCGTACCTTTATCCTAAACCAATAGGACAATTAACTTCTAGCAGAAATCATAGCTCTAACATATGGTTTATAACTCTAACGCATATGGTATTCTTTTGTATACATTACCTTATAGAGTTTGCATATAACCGTTAGTAAGAAACAACGGGTTTGGTAAAGGGAGTTGGTCCTCATGTGACATAAAGGTTGATTTGAATTTTGAATGCTATTTTTAGTACAAATATAAATGGGTTTTACTATTTTAAAATAATAATTTTACCCATTCAGTATACCACATATAGGCATATAATCTCATCGAAAAACTAAAAATACGATCTACCAAACAACAAACTTAATTATTATTATTGCTACAAATCGAAGAAATTACATAAACCACTTTTTTACATTCATAAAATCAATACATAAATTCAACATTTTATACAATCATATTATGAAAATTAAACCTTCAAAAAACAAAATAACCACATACCTCATAGTAATAGCCCACAAATAAAAGTTGTGCAGGTTTGATGTCATCATCACGTTTAGTTTCATCCAGCAGTTTTATTGCCATCTCTTTAAGAGGACAAAGTTTATGAAACTTTTTATCCTAGATAATTAACTGGAAAAAAAATTAAGTAACAAATGAAATTACATATTATGGACAAAGCATTATCATTATTTCTTCTTACCATTTTCCGTAAGCTTTTACATAACAAACCACATCTAGTTTTGCTTCCACATTTAATAATATATACTTCTCACTATCATCTGATGTAACTTCATGAATATCTCTATAAACTGCAGTTGAAACATGGTATTTTATAAATATATACTTAATTTGATATACTGTCGCATTTAATAATAAGCATTTAAGATTGATGTGCTTCAATATTTTAAAAAACAAAGCATTAGTAAAGCATATTCTTGTCTAATTGATAAAGTAGAAACTAAAATCAGATCACTCTTTTGTATTTAAAATTAAGATAAATAAAAGATTGTATTTGGTCATGACTAATTTCTTGACTTGATTACCAAGGAAAACTTTGAAAGATAGTAGTTCATGTAATAATCTGACTACTTATCTTCCATGGAGAAATATTTGAGAAATTAAGTTGAGACCTAGTATTTGTCCTAGTTATGGGTTATTATTTTGAAATAGCCAAGCTTAGGATCATGAATTACCTATTTTTTGTGAGTATTCTTATCAAGACTCAATCGACCATATTATATTTGGTTATTCGTAAGTGTATAGATGCTACATAGTATCTTGTATTTTCCATATGTGACGTGCACAATAGTGGACTTTTTCCATCAATATATTCGTAAGAATGTATGCACGTATGTATGTAGATGTGTGCACTCTTGTGCACATGCGCACACTTATATATATGTATGTATGTATATGTATTTGTGTAAATATATGTATGTGGATGGGTGTGCATGTATCTACGTATAGGTTTTTGTTTATGTATGTTTGTATGTATGTATATTGTGCGCGTACACATATTTTATATATAATGGTACTTAACACTTTAATAGTAACAAAACTTTCTTAAATATTGAAAATAGATTAGAAACAAATTTAGTACTCAATAAAATACCTTTAATTGTTGTCCTGCCATCCAATCCTATAGCAAAACCATTGTTGAATAAAATGGCACATATGGTGGTCCCATGAATTTCAACCAATCAAATTTTAAATTTTATCTTCACTAAAAGCAAATGATCTAAAAACTAAAGTTTAACATTATGTAAAACTTTGGATATGGTAGAATTATATACGTAATCCTAAAATTACCTTATTTATGAGAAATACATGATATTTGAGAATAATATAATCCGTGAGTGATTTTTTTGGTAAATTTGGAATTATCATTTGATTAGTATATTATGTTGACAATAGAATAAAGCTATGGTTTATTTGAGCTAATTTATTTGACTCAAAGATGATATTTTTACAGAGAAAAGTTAAAGCAATATTGAATTCAATTTGGTTGGATGTGGAAAAATTATTCTTTTTTCACAAAAATAAATTTTAGTTCGAACTTATCGCAAAGCTCATATTGACAGTAAAGTTTTTTACTACTACCGATGTCTTTTTGATTAATTCTTAAATGAAAATACTTTATTCTAAATGTATGTAAATAAGTTATGCACAAAGATCTCTTGTTGAAAAACAAAATATGAAAATTGGTTGAAAAATAGCTCATTTTTCTTTTGTGTGACATGTTCAAAGTCATATTGAACGAAAATACCAACTCTCCTTTTCTCTTCTTTTCCATTGTCAATCGATGGTACATTAAAATATATGTAATAAATGATGTAACACTGCTCTAAATTAACTTCTATTCTCCATCTAATATGTTTACTAAAAAGACGAAGAACTTAGCCTCTCCTATTGCTAAGCCTTATCCAAAAATACACAAGATCTTTTTAAGTTCTTTAGCCCTAACCAAAGCAATTCATCAATTTATCTAAACACAATTACGCAAAAGTCTAAAATTTACCAATGGTTTCCGTTGGAAGAAATTTTTTGACTAGCTTTTTGAGCGATTAACTGCATGAAAAAAATATTTACAATGTAGTCAAAAACAATATTTGTAGAAGGTACAGTTACCTATTTAAACAAAATTATTGTAGCATAAAATGATATTCATTTCCAAAACAAATATAGTCTCCCTTTTGTTGGGAAAGAGAACATGATAAGGATGTACAATTCATAGTATATCAAATTTGTGCTTTGCTTCTTGTCATGCAATATTTCTCTCAAAAAATTGTTCTATCTCAGTTTATATGTTCATTTTTTACTAAGTTAGTCTATAGCATGTGGACACACATATTGCACAAACAGCAACAGTGTCATGTTTTATGGCCCCATAAGCGCAAATTTATTTTGCTTTTTTTTAAGGATCATACGAATTCAAAAGAATTGAATCTCAATAAAAAAAACAATGAGCACTGCAGCAGGCAGAATTAAGGGGAATGCTTGGAAAATTTTCTTCAAAATTCACTGTCTTAGATGTATAAAAATGTTTCTAACATAAAAGTTTAACTAAAGAGTTCACTATTCTAGTGTTAAATATCTTACCCTTTTTTGAGTTGTTTTTCACTTACTATTAGATATAGTTTACTCAAATTAAGCAATCAACTTACGTTGTTTCCTTGGAATTGTTAGCTTTAATATATTGTGATTTATGTATTTTTCAATTCCTTTCTTGTTTTGGCTTTATTTAATTGTATAATATAGTTGCTAAAGTAATATATTTCTTAATGATTTTCCGCACTTCAAAATTTTGTGTAACATGTAAACATTGACTTATTTGACTATAAATAATGTTTTAAAGAACATTATTTGTTATTTCTTAATGTTCTTAAAAAGCCGAATGTTATAGAATCCTCTTTAACAAAAGTAATCGACATTTATGATCTTATTTGTGTAATCTCGTAATTATTTTGATATGCCTCTCGGTAATAAGTTTGTGGCCTTCTAATAATACTAGTAAGCCAACTTTCATCACATTATATAAATTGAATTTTGTAAAATATCCGTTTATTACATTAAAGTTTAACTTTGTATGGCTTGAAATTCTAATCAATAATTATTAGCAATAGTTTTTTAGTTGGATCTTAATACTAATTCCTATGGTTGGCTGTGATGTTCTAGATCTTAATACTAATTCCTTTGATTAGTCGTACATTCGCTTGTTAATAAAAAAGTAAGGATGGAGGACTAAGTTTGCAAGCACCATGCAATAAACGTTGGCAAAATAAACACAACATTTGTTTATACACACACACACAAACTATAAATTAGTAATGGAAATAGGAATTAATAGAGAGTCATTAAATGTGGATATGTGAAATAAAATGTAGAAATTAGTATAAAATTGATGTAAAAAATTAAGCATATCACTTAATTTTTTCAGTTTGATGCAGACATACTATTTAAATGGGAATTGTCATATGTAATATTGTTGGCTAAGAAGAATAAATTATAATTTTTGCAAACTTGTAAAAAATTAATAATTTATGGGGGGGCCTAATCGTACTTATGCTAATTTCTCGGTACAACTATCATATTACTTTCCCTCCTAAACCTCTCATTCTCCATCCTCTTCTTTACTTTCCCTCTCATGGTTCTTTTTTACCCGAATTATCATAGCCCAAATCACTGTTGAAACCTTTGTCCTCCCAAGCCCATCATCCTATCATGCTCTTGCTAAAAAGTTCCCAAGTTTGTATTTTCTATTTGTGTAAACTCTATCTCCTCCAGTTTCCTTTTCGATCTTCCTTATCTTCATAGTTATTTTTTACAAAATCTAAAAGCTCTAACGTCTAATTAAAATTAGAAGTTCTTACAACCGAAGAAATTATCTTCTGAAGAACAAAGATGGTTTCTAACAAATACATTTCTGTTGGTGGCGGACAATTTATTCTCTTAGCTTAACACCCTTCTCTGAGACGTACGAGCTCAGAGGTTATGTAGTTGATGGTTACTAGTGATACATTCACAATTTGGTAATGTGGTATACAAAGTGCTGCTGGTCATTTATTAATCGAAGCATGGCTTTTGTGAAAAGCGTAGCTTTGTGGATAAGAATTCGTCGAGCCTCACAACCCGAAAATGATCGAAACAGGAATGTTGCGACAAGGTTTATAGGGGTCACGCCCCTAGGGTATGTCCATTTCCTTCTGAATAAGAGGTGACATCAACGTATGGAGCCCAAATATTTTACCTATGTTGATGATGAAAATTTATTATACTTTGTGGTTGTTGCTTTGTGGTTGAGGATCCTCGGATAAAGGTCGGTAACGACCGAGGATGGCATACTTGTGTGGTAGTTACCTATGTTATAGCTTGGTTAAAGCATGAGGTAGCGTCGGCCTTGTTAGTAGAGATTCGGTTAGGTTCTCGGGGAGTCCTTCCAGAGGCGTACCCATTTCGGTGTAGGAAGTTCCTTTGCCTGACCATTTGTTGGAAATCCATAGAAACAATACGTGCCCTGTATGGTTTTTAGTTTTATAATCTGCCATGGAATGTGGCGGTAACCTGCTGTTGAACATGGTAGCTATACTAGGCATATGACGAAATGTGGTATGTTGGCTAAGATTAATAGTATACTTTCGAAATGTTTTATGCACTATGCACTAATATTAATATCAAATGGTTTTCGCGTATCAAGCATTTTTGGCTGTCATAAGGAGAAATCGCCTTCAAGTGTGCGCTTGCATTGTGTGTGGCGGGAGGCCTTATGGTAGTTTCATTTTCCAAAAGCATAGCGGATTTCTTTTTATTTTCTTTGTGAAAATAACTGTTTTTAAGATCTCAAACTAATCTCATGACTGACCTGGAGTTTATTGTTCCCTTTCTAAAATCTGGGTGCCCACCAATTTCCACATGGGTAGCCTAGAGTCAGTTATCAGTTATTCTGGAGCGAAGTCAGAAAAGAGATGCTGTGCAGATCAGGAGAAAGCAGGATAACGAGGCATATCACTAGTAAATGTAATATTTCCTTTCCGTTGTTGTGTTGTTGTACACTCTAATAATGTATGTAGAAACTGTTATACTGATTTTATTTAAAGATATTCATTTATTTATTATATTTGTTCCGCTGCGAAATATGAGATTCTGTTGTTATTTCTGCTCTTCTTCTATCTTCTTCTTCTTAAACCCTAACGGTTCGGTTTTTCAGCATTCGACTATGCGGCATTGGATACAGTGGACGTATCTATGTCTACTTTCGAAAGTCGAAAAAACTGGGTCGTTACAACGTGGTATCAGAGCTTCGGTTAAGCGACAACCATGGCTCTACTGGGTGTTACTCATTAGAGATAGAGTCAGTAGTACTCTAGAATGAGTCTGAGTGTAATAATAGATATGAGCACGTATCTGTTAGTGAATATAAATTGTTTTATATTGTGTTGACTTATCGGTTGATTGTTTATAGATTCTGGTTGGTGCAGTTTGGCCAAGTGTATGGATAGGGGTTTCTAAACTCTTAAATGAGATAAACCGACACGATATTGTTTTAAAATCAGGTGAATGAAATAATTTTACCTAAACTATTTTTGTATATGAAAGAAATAATTTTCCATTAATTATTATAGTATATGGTTGCTTGGATGTTAGGAAGTGATTGTACTAAATTATTATCATTGATTATTGAATAGTAAATTGAAATCGTAACAAAAAAGATAAGAAATAAATTCCTATGCAAATAGGATTTGTAAATATAAATTGTAAATGTGATTTATAATTTGAAATAGAATTCCAGAGAAATATTTGGAAATGTTTGTTTGAAAAGATTCTAAATTTGGGAAATTTGGAAAAGTTTAAATTCCCTTGAGTTTGAAAATTGTTTTCAAAGGTTTGGAAAGATAATGGTGAAATTAATTGGGAAATAACTTTTGAATTAAATTTGAAATTTGATGGTGTTTGGAATTTAAAAATATTTGAAAAATGTTTTAGAGGGATAAAAGCTCTAAACACTTTTCGATCGCTGGAAAATAATTCCTATGGTGATCGCGACATCATCAATGTTCATTTTCGGGTTCTCAAGGGAGGAATTGTTGCCGAATTGTTTTAAATGGAAATTGTTTGCAAATTAGGTTCCGTTTTGGGAATTAAAAAAGATAATTTGAATAGATTTAAGAAATGATTTGAAATGTTGGAAAGACTCAAGAATTGAATTTGATTTATGATAAACAAAGCGAAGTATTGAAATGAAATAAGTAAGTGAAATTAATTGAAGTTGTAAAATTAGTTCGAAGCGAACGAAAGATAATAAAGGTGAAATAAAGAAATGGTTTGAGATAAAATGAATTGGAATTTCTAATGATTTAGTAAATAAAACATATTCAAAATAGTGATATGAATCAGTTGTGAATGAAAGATAGTTGATAAAAAATTAATATTTAGAAGTTAAATTGAATCCAAATAGAATTGAAAGTGTAAATCGAATTCAAATGAAATTGAAAATGTAAAGTTGAATGACTATGAATATATAACTTCAATAATGAAGTAAAAATGGTATAAGAAGCAAGTATTCAAACTTTTGTAATGAAATATGCAAAATGATATATGAATGTTGTAATTGAATATTATGGTTAGTAGAATATACAGGTATGTTACAGGAAAAAGAAAAATTGAAATTGGGATTTTGAAGATCAAATTGAATTGCTCGAAAAGGTATGTATTTAAATTTCTACATGAAATTTGGTGATTTTCTTGTCTAGCCGCTTGGCTTTTCATTTTCTTTTTGAAATCTTGGGGTCGTGGTGTCATTTTTGTAGTCGTACCAAGCTAGCTGCGCAAAGGAGACGCTGGCGAAATTTGTCGGAAATTTAGGGAATTAGAAACATTTTGAGAAATTTTTGAAAATTTGAAATTTAAATTTAAATTTGAATTATAGAGAAAACAATGTTGTTTGAAAACTATAGAAGATTTTGGAAAGTTGGTTGAAATGATGATCTTTAATGAAAAGATTTGTTGGTAAATTGATAAAATTATTTGGTTTTGGAAAGATAGGGAATGGGTTAAGGATCATTCTTCTTAGCTAATAATTTCGGGGCGAAATTCTTTTAAGGAAGGAAGGATGTGACGACCCAAAATTTTCAACATTTGAAATTAAAATATTTAATTGATTGTAGATGTTGGAAGTTGTTTTTAAACTTGAATTTCAATTTTAACTATAAATTTGGCAATTTAATTGTTTAATTTAATTTTTAGGTAAAAATTTGAATCTTCAGTTTTAAGCTGTTTAAAAATATTTTCAAGGCTTCGGAAATTTATATTGATAATACTGGAGATAGTAGAATTTTTAAAATTGAATTTGAAAGTGATTTGTTCGGTCTTGAAATTATATTGTTTAAATCGATATTTAAAAATAGCTCTCCGAGGCACAGTCTCGAAATTCGACGAAACTAGTTCCATTGGATCCGTAATATTGTATTATTAGCAGACTTCAATTTTCGTAGTGTTTGGAGTGATCGTTTGGCCATACGATAAGAAAACGCGCTGAAATTAGATCGAAATTTAATCTAATAACTAAGTTCGAAAAGCTATCTTCTCCATACGACCGAATTTGGACTCGTAACCTTTTCCATTACGTTCAGAATAGGGGTATAACCTTATAAACGTCTGGCGGCACGCCTCGATAGGAGGTCGAGATTATAAGTTGCGAAATTTGAGACGATTTAAATTTGAACTTAAATTTGAATTTAGATTGAATATAAATATTCACATTTACAAGGCTAATGGCACATTTCTTTGTTCTTCAACCACTTGGCAATTGTCTTCAACACGCGTCTCCTCTGATTTGAAACCAATCGGTCGAGCATTGATAGAAAAAAAGAGAAATGAAAAATCGCAGCTTCCCTTTTATTCTTCTCCCTGACTTTAAACCAAAAACAAATCTGAATTCTTTTGTAACTAAAAATGGCCGAAAGAAAATTTTCTTCCTCCCACCCCTCCAGTTCAAATGAAATCCCAAATTCCCAAACCCGTTGGTAAATCCATTTCCTCTGCAAGCTTCAATCTGGCATATAGTCGAAGCCAAGCTTCTCGACCATTTAAAATTTAAAACACGAAGTTCGATTCTCCATTGCTGGACATCGAATTCGAACTCCAAGTTCGTTCGTTCCCCTAATTCGAGCTCAAAGTCATGAAGGAAGGGGGAACATGAAGTTGCGACCTTCTTTGGGGAGGGCGAAGCCAAGTAGGCGCGTGCGAGTAGGTGAAAGTCAGAAGGCGGCGACGACAAGAGGCTCGAGTTCGAGCATCAGTAGGGTCGAGGGCGATCGATTGAAAGCCTGGGGGAGCATCGCGTGCACGGTGGCGCGATAGTGGGGTCGCGAATCGGGGCCGTGAGTATGGGTTCGTTTTCGTACAGTAATGTATAATTTATTTTATTAAATTTTAAGCATTTTTTTATGATTACAGTAAGTTAATTATTGTTTAATATGAAGAAAATAAAATCAGTAAAAGAAAAAAAATTGTGTTACCATTTTAAAATTTCGAAAGTGAAAATATATATAATTGGAAGTAGTTAAATTTTTTCCAGAAATATATATACAGGAAGCTGAAATATTTATAGTAAAGTTTAAACCTGTCTAGTCTAATTCTATATATATGTGAATAATCTTTTGGAAAATAAATGGAATAAAAAATTAGTTTAAATTTATTAGTTGAATTAGAATTAAAAAAATGGCAATTGGATTATTCAATTTATTTCGAATATTGATAAATTGTATAATTATCTATACAAGGTCTAGAAATCGTGACAACAAGCTGGAACGGAAATGAATTTGCATGCATAGGCAAAGGTGAGATCTTCTCACCCACTCAAGTTTTTCTTACTTAATTTTAAATGGTTAAATTTAAATTTGATTGACTATGTGCTTGGATGATTAATTTATTATCAGTTATATTAGTTTGGACCCTATGCACCGCATAATAGCAGATGATATTATATTAAACCCATATACCATGATATTCCACCTCGAAGTGGAATTGATATTATATATGTATTTGGAGTTGTTGATTTCCTGCATTATATAGCGGATGAGACCATGTGCGCCGCATAATAGCGGATGATATTTTATAAATCCCATATACCGTGATATTCCACCTCGAAGTGGAATGGGTATTTAATTATTGTGCTAACATCTATGGATGCGGGGAAACATGTTGGAGGGATCCAACTAGATTCCTCAAATATTTGAATTTGTTTCAATGTTGTGTGTGATTATTTATAATCTGCGTATGATTATATTTGTGATTGATATTGTTGAAGGCTATGATTTACCGAATATAATTTTGTATCGTAGGATACAAGAAATATGAAATTGAGTTTTTGAATTTAAATAGAAGCTTTAAGCAAATTCATTTAAAGAATTGGGTGAATTTAAAAGAGGAAATTTGAATAGATAAAGTTTTATTTTTGAAAACTTATTGAATAAATTCCAAAATATGGGAAAAGATTTTAATAAATGGGTTTTGAATAATATTGTTTAATAGTTGAAAATTTTGTTAAAATTCGGATTTTTAAATAATTGGAAGAGATAACGGAATTTAATTTAAAAGAAATTTATTTTAAAAGGAAATAAATTTAGAAATCAAATTTGGAAACTGATTTTGGTGATTGAAAATGAATTTGGGAAATCGACTTGAAATTGATTTGGGTGTTTGAAAATAAATTTGGGAAATTAATATGGAATTTGATTTGGTGTTTTGAAAATGAATTTGGGAAATCGATTTGAAAATTGATTTGGTGTTTGAATATAAATTTGGAAATCAATTGAAATTTGATTTGGTTTGAAAGTGAATATTTGGAAATCGATTTGAAAAACGTATATCAACGGATATTTGGAAATTTGAATTCATAATGGAATTTATAAAGGAAAGAGAAATTTGTTTTAAAAATAAATATTGCTCTATTTTAAAAGTGAGGAATTTACGAATTTGGAATGTAAGTTGAAATAAATCAAGAAGGATTTATTAACTCGTTTAAATGGACCATTTTGAAATGAAAGTGCATTTCCTCTGGAAAGCCGAGTATATTTTCAAAGTAGCTTTTAAAGTATAAATTAAAAGTTGTGACGCCCCACCTCTATACCCACTCTAGCCAAGGACACTACGGGGTAATGCCGTCAACTAGCGTGGAGAATAAGGCTGTTGAGGAGCGACCATCCGTGTAATTGCTTTGTGCGAGCACCGATATGTCAGATAGTACAGCATGCATTTTATTTCAAGAGGAAATCTGACATACCGATACAAATTCAAAGCTACTACACAGTGGCTATATATATCTTCGAAAACAAATATAGAAATAAACATAACACAAATCAGTCACAGACAACCATATCACTTAGACGGAAATAGATATGAATATAACACTTAAAAGTGTGTATCAGAGTAGTGGTCAAACAAGATCCATAATATCACAAAATAATAGTTACAAGTGCTAAACAAAAGAATATGTATACATCAAGGAGTCTATATCTCAAATGTATACAACAAAATAAACTACTAATCAAGTAGTTAGCCAAAAGTCAGGATAATAATCCCAGATGAGGAGTCAAGCAGAAGAAACTACAACATCTCGGTCTGACCCGAGTATTATTTAATAAGAAAATAATAAATGGATCAGTCTAGCTATAAATATCGGATGTAATGACATAGAATAAGAGATATGACATAAACATATAAAAACCATAATACCATACTATGATAAGTATGTAACTGAAAATTAACAAGAGTTTAATCAATATCACAAGAATCTTCTCAAAGATCAAAAAGAAAGTCATACTCCTTATTTCATTTACCAAACCATAAATATTGACAATTATATCAATGTCAATCACAAAGTTAATGACACACAAATTCACCAATGCACAAATATCGATAGAACTTATCAATAAAACCACAAAAATTGGTGAGACACAAATTCTAGAAATCGTCA